>CM034468.1:27778055-28090689 GCA_019925255.1 Litchi chinensis
ATTGGTAAAAAGAAATTACAATGAATACTGAATTGCTAACAAATATATACTGAATTGCTAACAAATATAAAGACAGCAGAATAAAACTATGGCAACTCTCTAAAGAACACATTGCAGAGTGTTTTTAAACTATTGTAGAGAAATATGCTACAATTTCATTCACCAAGAGGAAGAAATCAATCAAAACAAAATTAACTGACAAGATAGAGTTTACTAAATCACTAAAGTACGTTGATATGCACAAAAACAATTTATTTATCTTGATAAGTTGGGTTTCTCCCTAAGAGCTATCCTTTATATATAAATTGATGTGGTTTGTCATCCTCATCGGATTCTTCAAGACGTCGTACATCATCCTCCTCTTTGTCATCCAATATTTCAAGGTGTTGGCCGCACATTAAGTGCACTCCACATTTTTCTACCTTGTAGTTGTCTATATTTAAATTGTTGGCCACATTTTTTTCTAATTTTTCTATTGTACTCTCCCAAACTTATTTTGTCTTGTCGAACAACAAGGAATCCAAAACTTTAAGAGTTATTGGAATACCTCCAACCATTTTAACTACACTACTTGATTGTTCTATATAATCTACATTAGGACAGTTTTGTCTAAAGGCATTTCGGCAGAAGAGCTTAAGATCATCACTAAAACATAATTCCTTAACCTCATATATGTTCTCATCCATGCAACAATTCTTAAGTACTTGTTTGTCTCTTGATGTTATAATGATTCAACTTTTTGAATCATTATACCTAGAATTTCCAATAAATTCTACTTGTCTAAAGTCACTTACATCATCCAAAATAATGAGAAAATTCTTATACCTCATTTTCTTCATCAATGTACCAATATGTGCATTTTCATCCCCTAATAATGTAAAAAGAAGCCCCCGTCGCAAGCAATTTAGTCCGAAGTGTTGTTTTGAAGCTTCTCTAACACCATCAGAAAAGTAAGAAGCATCAAATTTGCAAGAGATTTTTTCAAATAAAGCATTGGCAAGAGTTGTCTTGCCTATACCCCGAAATCCCCATATTCCTACAATGCCTCTCTCCAACATGGTTTCAAGTTCTTTGATACTTGAATCTATTCCGACTAGATCCTTGTTGTGACATGGGGGCATATTGTTCAGCCTCTTCAAAACATTGTCAACAATTATTTCCACCAGTTTAGACTCGGGCCTAACAGTTATATGAAAAACCAATAGTAAGTAAAACTGAATGCAATTCTCTCTAGAGAAATTCAACATAGAAAGATAAACATAAAGGATAAAAATAATCTAGATTTGGACAAAAATATATATATATAAACTTACTTAACAATACATGAATCAAACCCCTGCTTTGTTAAGGGCCCACCTCCATGTCTGCACTTTGTCTAAATTATCCTTAAAACGTCGTTCATGCTTAGCAAATGCAATTGCATAACTCTCAGTTTGATTCCTCACATGAGATGGATCTATTTCATAGAAAACTGGAATTACAATTTGTCCATGGTTTTTCTTGCATTCAAGGATCTTCACAAGTTCTTCGAGACACCATCTGGAATTAGCATAGTTTGCAGAGAAAATGATAACAGAAATTTGTGACTCTTCAATGGCTTGGAGAAGAGATGGAGAGATTTCGTCTCCGCTTCTAAGTTGATTATCAATGAAAGTTTCAATTCCTTTGTCATCAAAAGCTTTGTAAAGATGGCTAGTGAAATTATTGCGAGTATCCTCGCCTCTTAAGCTGAGAAAAACTTCATACTTGATTTCAGTGCGAGGAGGAGAAGAAGGAGGAGAAGGAGGAGGAGGAGGAAGTGAAAGAAGAGGAGAAGAATAATATGAGTGAACCAAACCCAATGATGATCAGAGAGTGAGAGTTGAGATGTGGAAATCTCTTTAAACAAACTGGGGAACTTGCTGGGCTTAAAGTCAATACTGGGCCTTGTCTGATGGGCTTTGACTGGGTTGACCCCTCTGGGCCTGAAATGGGCTTAAATTGGACTTTTACCAGCCCAATTAATGAGTCCAAAAAATACGTATAACATTAGCCCCCCAGCTCTTAGTTCGCTTCAACGAGCTGGGAGCTTGAATTACTGGTAAAAGTTGGCTTCCTTGTCACGCTTACTTTTGTAACTGCCTCTGTGCACTTTCAAATTCCACCTTTTCAGTTGCGACACGTGGCGATCATGCAGGTGGTAACTGAAACGACGTCTGCACGTCCTTTACACGCATATTTAATGCGCACGTCCTTCAATTGACGCCTGCATGATTGCCAAAACCGTGCTTCACGCTGCACCATCAGATTTATGACGGTTATATTTTTCAAAGATCTGACGGTTGGGGCTCACGCTTGCTTGTCTATATAAATCGATGGCCCATTTTCATTTTCTTCTTTCATCTGTCATTTTCTTCTAAAGTAAACAAGTATTCAAGCTTTCCAGCAATCAGGACCTACTGCCTTTTCACGAAATCAGCATCCTTACTCGTCGTTTTCCATCTCTTCAACAGTTCAAGGTAAGACAAACTTTCTGCTCTCAGTTTATTCAATTTCACCACCATTGTTGCACCTTCATTATTTTGAGTTATGACGTTTCTTCTTCTGATTCAATCTGGTTTTTAACTCGTTCAGATGTCTTCAAGCGGAACTCGCAAAGGAAATGTTCCAAGTAGCGCAGCTCGCGATCATGATGCAGCTCGCAAACATGCTATTCAAGGGAGAGCAGCTCGTGATGCACTTGCTCGTCATTCCACATCGCTGAAACGTCCTGAAGTGGAAGGACTTGTCAAGCAGTTCCACATCCCTTTTGGTTGCCGCATAATATTACCTGATTCAAACAATCATGCGTGTTATCCGCCCAGGGGATTCATCGCCGTTAGCACTCAGCATCTCGAGCAGGGGTTGCGGTTCCCCGTTCCACCGTACTTGATCGCATTCCTTAACAAGGTCCAGCTCGCGCCATTTCAGTTGACTCCAAACTCTTATACGCAGCTGACCTCGCTGGCTGTGGCCTTCCTTAGAAACGGCCTTCACGCCCCTACACCGAGGATCATTCAGCAGTTCTACTCCTTCAAGGCCCTGAGCGCGGGAGAAGGAGAGAAACCAGACGGTATTTACTATCTCACAGCCCGTCAGTCTCCATATAAAGACCTTTTGCCCAAAGGAGAAGCGAAAGACAAATCCAACGTCGGGCCGTACAAAACGAGCTGGTTTTATATCTCGTGCTCATCTCTTGCAGATCTCCGCAACTTCAGCTTCGTCCTGAAGCCAGGTATTCATAAGAAAATTAAAACGAGCTGATTTCGTTTTGTATCTTCATTACTATCATTTTTTTATCATTTGCTGTGCAGCGCTGAAAATGGACGAAACACCCCTCAGTGGCGGGGAGGAACGAGCTCTTGACCAGCTCGCCAAATCGGAGGACGCGGGCATCAGCAGCAAATTTGATGATGCTATTCTTAGAGCTTACAACCTTGCTCCTTCTAAGGAATCCCTTCTTCTGCGAGCTGAGGAAGATATAGGCAAGATGAGTGACAGGCCTAGACTTCCTTCTGTTTTTAAGGTTCCAGTTCAGGATGCGTCTGCCTCCCGACCTCCACAACCAGTCTCTTCCTCATCAACAGGTGACACTCGCTCACCTTCTCCAGCTCGGAAGGCTTCTACCCGAGACGCTCCTGTTCGCGCTTCGTCTAAAGCAAAATCATCATCAGCTCGCACTCCAACGAAGGCGAAAACGTCTTCAACTCGCACCTCTTCAAAGGGTGCATCCAAAAAGACTTCTTCTTCCGTTCCTGCTTCAGCTCGGACAGAATCAGACCCAATCCCTGCAGCCCCTGTTGTACAAGTCGACTCATCCTCTTCTCCACATCACACATCAACCCCAGGGGTTTCGCTGCCATTCCCAGCTCGTGTTCCAGCCCCTGTTCCTTCTTCTACAAAACTTCCAGCCAACAGGAGGAAACTTTCTCTTATGAAATCTCCTCCTCCCGAGCGGCCTACTACATCTCCCGCCTCCTCGACTCTTTCAGCGAAACGGCCTGCTGAGGCCTTAGCCACTCCAGCGGCCCCTTCAAAACGCTCGAAATCATCTGCCGAGGACCAGGCTCCCGTGGTCGCTGCTTCCAGTAAAGCGCCTATTGCTGCTGAGAAACAGGTCGCTGCTCCTTCCCTCGCTGCTCCCAGCAAAGTGCCTCCTATTGCTGGCTCCTCTGGTCTTCAGTCAACTCCAGCCTCTAGCTCGCTGCCTGGTAAAGGTGATGTTCCACCCCAAGTTGCTTCGCAGGAAGCCCAAGCTGGCCCCAGCAAAAGGGCAACTAAACGCACCGTTCACGTACGGCCTACTGCTACTTGGGACGGCGAACGCGATATCCCTGAAGCTGAGAGGACCCCCTCGCCAACAAAACCAACTGTTGAGGTCGGGTCTGGGGGAAGATATCTGACCTCTTTCCTTGACAACTGGGATACGATCATGCTTAACCACACAAATGTCTTGGAGAATAAATATCTTAGGGGCGAGGATCTGGATGAGTTCGTAGCTCGCCATTCCATGCTAGTAGGTCATTTTCCCTTTTATGCCGTCCTCTTTTCTTTTTTTGACTGCTAAATTATAATATTTTCAGGGTGCTCTTGGCGCGATGAAGCGGAGAAGGCAGACAAGGGCTACAAATGATGCCGTAAGGAAACTGGAAGACGAGCTGGAGGAGGCCAAGGACGATATAGCTCGCTTGACCACGGGTAGAATAGAAGGTCAGGAAGCTCAGATTGCTAAGGCGAACGCTGCAAGTCAAGCCTTTGAGGAAGCTCTAAAGAAGATGGAACACGAGCATATCATGCTAAGAGACGAGCTTCTCAAGGTGAAAGAGGACCTGAGGCAGTCCGAGCAGCGAGCTGAATTGGACGAGCAGAGGGCTTCAGCTGCAGAAGAAAAGGTCGAAGTGCTTCATCGCCAAGTTGAAACTGCCTTGGCGCGGGCTGAAGCTGCTGAAAAACAGGCTGGGGAAGCCAAAAAACGAGCTGATGAAATGGGAGCTGCAGCTAAGAGTGCTGAGGAGGCTGCAACCAAACGGGCTGAGGAGGCTGCAACCGTGGCTAAGCGTGCCGAGGAGGCTGAGCATCGAGCTGAGGTGCTTAGGCAACAGGTGGCGGAGGCCATTCAGCAAATTGAGGCTGAAAAGAACCGAGCAGAAGCCATTCAGAAAAATGCTGAGGATGTTAACCAGCTTGCAGACAATGCCTTCGAGGAGCTAACAGTCTTCAGGGAGCAGGCTGCTCGAGAATTGGAAACGCAAATTGCAGATGCAAGGGACGAGGCTGAGGAAAGAACAGGTCGTGATTTTCTCTTCACATTGTGGACGTCCTACCCAGAAATGGATTTTTCTATCTTTGGGGATATAGGTCTTGAAATTATTGAAGATTTTAAATCACAAGCCACCTTGTCCTCGGCTGGTCCAATCCCTTCAGAGCATGCTCCTGGTACGTCCTCCCAGGCTGAGCCCATTGCTTCTCCGCGCAAAGCACCTTCAACTGATCCAGGCCCTTCAGCTCGAGACTGAAAATTTTGTTTTTCTTTTTTACTTCTATTTCTTCAGCTTTATACTTGTAGCCAGTTCTCATTTTTAATGAAATTTCTTTCATTACTCTTCCTGTGTTTGAATGTATTTAATTTTCTGCGCATAACATATTTCATGCCTTTCATCTTTAGAGTTACCATATTCCTTGCAAGCTGATTGTCAACGAGCTTTAAATCAAAGTAATTGCCTAATCCAACAATTAATAAAATTTGGTAAGTAACAGTAATTGAAACGTTAAAATTTTGACGAGCTATGCAAAAACACCTAGTCACTTTGCTTTTTAGGCTCTTTCATTTGTAGCGAGCTATGCAGGGGTCGTCACCTCACCTGCTTTTTAGGCTCTTGCATTTGTAGCGAGCTATGCAGGGGTCGTCACCTCACCTGCTTTTTAGGCTCATTAGGCGAGCTATGCAAGGACACTTAGTCACTTGCTTTTTAGGCTCTTTCATTTGTAGCGAGCTATGCAAGGGTCGTCACCTCACCTGCTTTTTAGGCTCATTAGGCGAGCTATGCAAGGACACTTAGTCACTTGCTTTTTAGGCTCTTTCATTTGTAGCGAGCTATGCAGGGGTCGTCACCTCACCTGCTTTTTAGGCTCATTAGGCGAGCTATGCAAGGACACTTAGTCACTTGCTTTTTAGGCTCTTTCATTTGTAGCGAGCTATGCAGGGGTCGTCACCTCACCTGCTTTTTAGGCTCATTAGGCGAGCTATGCAAAGACACTTAGTCACTTGCTTTTTAGGCTCTTTCATTTGTAGCGAGCTATGCAGGGGTCGTCACCTCACCTGCTTTTTAGGCTCATTAGGCGAGCTATGCAAAGACACTTAGTCACTTGCTTTTTAGGCTCATTCATTTGTTCTTTGAACTGTTGAGTTCGGAGCCCGTTAGCCTGGTGAGGAAAGTTGAATCAAAAACAGGGGAAGAATGGAGCTATCATTTATAATTAATCCATATTACAAATAATGAAAAACTTATTGATAATAAGGGCGGAGATGCTCGGCATTCCAAGCTCTGGGGACTTCTGCCCCATTTACATTAGCTAAGCGATAAGCTCCATTTCCCAAGGCTGTTTTGACAACATACGGTCCTTCCCAGTTAGGGCCTAAGGATCCGTCACTTGGCTTGCGGGCTCCTGGTAGAATGAGGCGTAGGACTAAGTCTCCCTCATTGAATCGGCGAACCCGAGCATTCTTATTGTAGTACCTCGCTATTCTTTGCTGATAAACAGCTACCCTTAGCCTGGCCGTTTCCCTGTGTTCTTCAAGCAGGTCCAGGTTTGTTGCAAGTAGCTGATCATTGTCATTTGGATTGAAGGTCGCTCTTCTTTGCGAGGTGACTTCAAACTCAGCCGGGATCATAGCCTCCGATCCGTATACCATTGAAAATGGAGTCTCGCCAGTGGAGCTGCGAGCTGTGGTTCTGTAGGACCATAATACTTTTTGAAGCTCATCTACCCATGCTCCTTTCTTTGCTTCCAGTTTCATCTTCAGGGTCTGCTTGATGATTTTATTCACTGCTTCAACTTGGCCATTGGCTTGTGGATGATCCACTGCTGAGAAGCTCTTAACGATTTTGAGGTCGTTGCAGAACCTGAGAAACTGGTCACTAGCGAACTGGGTCCCGTTATCGGTTATAATCTGCTGTGGGACTCCGAATCTGCAAATAATGCTGCTCCATACAAACTTCTCAATCTTTGTTGTGGAGATTTCAGCTAGCTCCTTCGCTTCCGCCCACTTGGTGAAGTAATCTACCGCGACCACCGCATGTTTGCATCTTCCCCGAGCCATTGGTAGAGGTCCAATCAGATCCATCCCCCAGATAGCAAAGGGCCATGGGCTCACCATCTGTTGGAGGTAAGCAGGTGGAGCTCGCGGAATATGAGCAAATCTCTGACACTTGTCGCATTTCTTTACTAAATTGATGGCGTCCTGCCTCATGGTGGGCCAGTAGAAGCCTTGCCGAAGTGCTTTTTGAGCTAGAGACAGCCCCCCAGCGTGGTTCCCGCAATGGCCTTCATGTATTTGCCTTAGTACTGTTTCATATTCAGGGCCATCAATGCATCTTAGCAGTGGAGCTGAGAACCCTTTCTTGTACAGCGCGTCGTCATAGATGCAATACCTGGCTGCTCTAGCTCGAAGACGCCGAGCCTCCAGCTTGTCACGAGGTAGCTTTCCATCCTGTAAATAGCTGAGTATCGAGCTCATCCAGGAGTCAGGCTGCACAATGATGGCCATTGTCACATTCTTTTCCTCTGTACTTGGAGCTAGTAGAAACTCAACTGGGATTGCCCCAAGGAAATCTGTGTCTCGTGTAGTCGCGAGGCGAGCTAGTGCATCAGCATGCGAGTTCTGAGCTCGCGGGATCTGTTTCATTTCGTACTTGTGGAATGCACCTAGCAGCTCGTGAACTTTCTGGAGGTAGAGGGCCATTTTTGGTCCCCTGGCTTGATATTCCCCCAATACGTGGCCGACAACGAGCTGCGAGTCACTAAAGATCTTCAAGCGTTCAGCTCGCATCTCCTTAGCCAGATGTAGACCCGCGAGCAAGGCTTCATACTCAGCCTCGTTGTTTGTTGCTTGAAAGCCAAACCTTAGGGCACAAAGGATTTTGTGGCCTTCAGGACTAATTAGTAGAATTCCAGCTCCAGCCTTCTGCTCGCTGGCTAATCCATCAACATATAGCTCCCAAGCCGGACCTTCAGAAGACTCAGCCTCGTCATCTACAGATCCTGTAAACTCCGCAATGAAGTCCGCTAGAGCTTGGGCTTTGATAGCCGTCCTTGGCTTGAATTGGATGTCGAACTGTGCGAGCTCCACTGCCCATTTCAACAAACGACCTGAGGTGTCTGCTTTCTGCAAGACTTGCTTCAACGGATACTTGGTGAGGACTTCGATGGTATGAGCTTGAAAATAAGGTCGCAGCTTCCTCGACGCAATCACCAGGCAGTAAACCAGTTTCTCCATCTGCGAATATCTGGTTTCAGCATCCTGTAACCGTTTGCTCACATAATAGACCGGAAGCTGCGTCTTTTCTTCTTCCCTCACCAGGGCGGCACTCAGAGCCTGCTCCGACACTCCCAAGTATAAGATCAGCTTTTCTTCTTCTCTAGGCTTGGAAAGAAGTGGAGCTCGTCCTATATACTCCTTCAACTGCTGGAAGGCTACTTCACATTGTTCAGTCCACTCGAAGCTCTTTGCTTTCTTCAGAATGTCAAAGAAAGGGACACACTTGTCTGTTGCTTTTGAAATGAACCTACTCAATGCTGCGACCTGGCCATTGAGGCTCTGTACGTCCTTTACCCTGGTAGGCGACCTCATGTCAATCAGTGCTTTGATCTTCTCGGGGTTTGCTTCAATTCCCCTACTATTGACCATGAAGCCCAGGAACTTCCCTGAAGCTACTCCAAATGCACATTTGAGCGGATTTAACTTCATCTGGTAACTCCTCAGAATTTGAAACATCTCTCTCAGGTCGCTAACATGGTTACCGATCTGCCTGGATTTCACCAGCATGTCGTCAACATAGACCTCCATGGTCTTTCTAATCTGTTCTTTGAACATCATGTTCACCAAGCGTTGATAGGTCGCTCCAGCATTCTTTAAACCGAAGGGCATCACCTTGTAGCAGTATAACCCCCGATCAGTTATGAACGAGGTGTGTTCTTCGTCTTCGGGTTTCATTGGGATCTGGTTATATCCCGAATATGCATCCATGAAGCTCAGGAGCTCGTGGCCAGCTGTAGCATCCACGAGCTGATCTATCCTTGGCAGGGGAAAACTGTCTTTGGGGCATGCTTTGTTTAGGTCGGTGAAGTCGATGCAAGTTCTCCACTTCCCGTTCTTCTTTTTTACTAGTACAGGATTGGCAACCCAGGTCGGGTAGTAGGCTTCTCTGATGAACTTGTTAACCAGAAGCTTGTCTACCTCTTCTTTTAGTGCTAGGTATCGTTCCCCTGTCATTGCTCTTCTTTTCTGACGAACTGGCTTGAAATGAGGATCAATATTCAGCCTGTGAGACATCACTTCTGGATCTATTCCCACCATGTCCTCATGATTCCATGCAAACACGTCCAAGTTCGCCTTCAGGAAGTCAGCGAGCTGGATTCTCAGCTCCGGAGTTAATCCCCTTCCCAGCTTCAAGCATCGCTCAGGATCTACCTCGCTGACTGGTATATCTTCTAACTCCTCAATTGGACCGGTAGCTTGGTCTGCATCTACCTCGCGAGGGTCCAGGTCATGACTGACTCCTTTCTCGGTCATAGCTCGTGGCTCGCCTCTTGAGACCACGTTCACCTTCTTTCCTTTTACACCCATCTTCACAGCATCTTCATAGCAACGACGAGCTAGGTGCTGTTCTCCTCGAACACATCCGATGCCATTAGGAGTTGGGAACTTCACTGTCAGAGTTCTGGTCGACGTAACCATGTCCAACTCGTTCATAGCAGGTCTTCCGAGGACCACATTATACGCTGATGGGCAGTCGATTATCAAGAAGTCTGTCAAGGTTGTTGCCTGACGACCTGCCTCTCCCAGAGTCAATGGCAACTTAATCTGCCCCACTGGTACCACAGCATCTCCAGTGAATCCAAATAAAGGCTCCGGGGATGGTCTCATTTGCTCTTCTCGCAGCCCCATTTGATCGAAACAACTCCTATACATCACGTTCACCGAGCTCCCGGTATCGATCATAATGCGCCTAACTTCCGCATTGCTAATTTTAGCTCGTACAACAAGCGCGTCGTTATGAGGGCAGACTACTCCTCTAGCATCTTCGTCCGTAAACACAATCTCGTCCGAGGTCGGTTTTGCCCTTTTCGCAGGTCCTTCGGATCCATAGAGATGAAAAAAATGATTCGCCTCTCGGACATACCTCTCATGCGATCTGTTGGAATCACCTGCGATATGAAGGCCACCATAAATGGTAAAAATGGTCCTTACCGCCGGCTCGTGGTCTGGTTCGGAAGCTCGTTGAGGCTGTTGATTGTGTGTTGGCTGTTGCTGTTGAGGTCGTTGTTGGTGAGGTCGCTGGTCAGCAGGTCTTGCCACATATTCTCCCAGGCGACCTCGCCTGATCAATTTCTCAATGGCGTTCTTCAACGCCCAGCAATCTGAGGTACTGTGCCCAACCTCATTATGATAGGCACAGAACTTGTTCTGATCTCTTTGTTGAATGGGAGCCCTTATAGGATTGGGCCTCCCGAAGTCCTCCTTATTCCGCTCCGCAGCATAAATCCTGTCCGGTGATGTCGTCAGGACGCTGTATTCTTCCTGGCGACCCCAACGCTGAGGTCGTTCATATCTTGGCTCTCTCCTCGCTCTTTTGGCGATCTGATTACTTGAGCCGTTATTCCTTCCTTCTTCATTCCTGCCATTGTTTCTCCTCTTTGGCTGGCTGGAACTGCCCGTTTCGTTCTTCTGATTCTGCTTTTTCGGGCCGAAGGTCTCTTCCCATCTGATCTCTTTCGCAGCTCGCTCGTAGAACTCTCCCAGATCCTTCACTGGGGACTTGTAAATACTCTCGTATAACTTTCCATCCTTGCGCAGCCCAGCTGAGATCGCTGTCAGTATGCTCTCATCTGATGGATGTTCAACATTTGCGACCTCGCGTCTAAACCTGGTGATATATTCTTTCAGTGATTCACCCTGACGCTGAAAAATCGTAGCTAGGTGGCAGGATGGAGCGAGCTGCCTTCTCAGTGCCCTGTACTGACCAACGAACTTCTGTTGGCACTGTTCCCAACTTCCTATGCTGCGAGTTGGGAGATTCTTGAACCATGTCCTTGGAATATCTCCCAATGTAGCGGGGAATACTCGGCATTTCACCATCGGACTTCCTGTCTGCAGGTCCATCTGAACGTTGAATGCGTCTAGATGGTCATATGGGTCACTGTCCCCATTGTACTGCTGAATGGTTGGCATCTTGAACCTTGAAGGGAGAGGTTGTGTCTCAATCTCCCTTGTGAATGGGGTCCTATCTCCGTAGAGCCCACGCTGTTCCAGAACTCCAGGTCGCGCTTCCAACTGCCGGACCCTTCGGAGGAGCTCCTCTACTTGGGGGTCTCGAAGCTCATATCTCCTCCTGTGATCATGACTTGGAGCCGGATGTTCAGGGTCATACCTTTCGTCTTCCTCGAATTGGTCCTCATGATGATGGGACCTTACCTGCTGCCCATCCACTTCATTGACATAACGAGCTACGGCTCGGACTCTGCCTTGGCCAACTTCTATCCGCCTGTTTCCATCCTGGCTCAGTCTTGCTACCAGGCTGTCAGGACGTGCGACCTCCCTTTCGTGTTGAACAGGGTGTCTTCCGACCCTCGAACGCGCATTAGATGAGCGAGCCGAGTCTGCAGGTCGCGGGACTTCCCTTGCTAACCTTTCAGGTCCTCGCGCCGTTTCAGGAGGCTGGGGCACTCCCTGTGGTGCCTGAACTTCCACCCTAGTCACGTTCTGAGCCTGGGCCTGCACCAACATGTTGACGGCTTGTGTGAGCTGTCTAACCGTATCCTCCAAAGCTTCTTGTCTCTGCAACAACGCATTCTGTCCTTCGGCCATCTGGGCGACTGGAACCATTTGACGGTGAGGCAGAGGAGGGATGCCTGGCGCAGCCCCGAGTATCTGTCCTTGGGACGGGCCTGCTGCATGCGTGGTTGCATCTTGCCCAGGCTGTAAGTTCTGCTGAGATTGGTTCATGTGACTTTCTGCCTGGTCATCATCTCCAAGGAACCTGTTTGATCTAGTCTTTGCCATATCGTCAGAAGTTGATGAACTGAGATGAAAAAGATTACAGTCTGGGGCCCTCCTTCTAGCGCCAAAATGTCGACGTTGGAATTCAGTCGACGAGTAATCAATACCCAATACCTGCAATCAATGTGAGAAAGCACAAATACCAAGAAAAGACAAAGACAGAAACAGAGGATCAAACGAGGAACACGGAGCTTTTACGTGGTTCGGCAATAATTGGCCTACGTCCACGACTGTCTGTCTCTTAAATTCTGCAGAGTGACAGTATATTATTGATGATTCTCTGATTCTGTTTACAATGATCTTAATCCCTATTTATAGGGAAATAGGTGTTACAATTCTGGTTTTAGTAAATCAGGAAAAGAATCCTGAATTAATTACATTCCTCAAACAATTGGGAAAAATAAGGAAAAGAATTGTAAATTAATTATACTTCCTAATATATTTAGATAATATTAGGAAATTACTATAATTATCTTAACATAAGGTTGATTTGAATTTGATTTTGATTAGATCTCCATATTTGATGAGGGAATCACGATTTGACTGGGTAATTTCCATATTCGGAGAGAGAATCATGGTAGAACTTAGTAACTGCCTTTTCTGGAAGATACTGTACTTATTACGCGTCTGAGCGAGCTGACGTGTCATGGTGATCTTCGAGCTCGAGCTCGCTGAGAGACGAGCTGTGCAAGCAGCGAACTGCGACCTGGCTGTGTTTATAAGTCTGTTGATGCCAGCTGGAAAAAAATCTCTTTAAACAAACTGGGGAACTTGCTGGGCTTAAAGTCAATACTGGGCCTTGTCAGATGGGCTTTGACTGGGTTGACCCCTCTGGGCCTGAAATGGGCTTAAATTTGACTTTTACCAGCCCAATTAATGAGTCCAAAAAATACGTATAACACTTTTGTCTGTGGACTACTTTTTTTTTTTTTTGGTTTTTTGAAACTCTGTGGGCTACTTTTATTCAGATTTATTTATTTAAATTAAGGCAAATTGCACCACTCTTCTTAGGAGTTGATAAAATTATATTAATAAGACATATTTGGTGGCGATGACACAAATCTTTCTTTCTTTTTTATTTTTTTCTTCAATTTTATGCAACCATTTTATCCCATCAATATGACATTTTTTTTTTTAACTTTTCTTCTTTTTTTTTTCTTTCCTTTCTTAGATGAAATTTATTATTAATATTATTTTCACATACTTTATTACAATATTAAAAAAATAATACATATCATAATATCAATAATAATTATAAAATAAATATTATTTAAAAAATCAATTTTAAAGAATTAGGTTTTACTTTTCAAAATAATAGTAAAACAATGATAATTTTATTTTGTTAAAATAATATAATACATGATTTTTTTTATCCAATCCCGTAATACAACATTAATTGTATGTTTGGTGCATGGGATTTGGGATGGAATTGAGATTCATTTTCTCCCATTCTCCCATATCTCATGTTTGGAGCCGCACTTGGGAATGGACATTTCATTCCCAAGTTTCCCTCCAATCCCATACTCATGGGATGTATCATTCCTACCCTTTCCCATGTCATTCCAAAATCCCAATCTCATGGGATTCTATTTTTTATTTTTTTCATTTCATCCTCTCTCTCTCTCTCTCTCTCTCTCTCTCTCTCCACAGAATCACAGTTCTTTCTCTCCTTCCTCTCCACCATGCCGATCCACCACCGGCACTGCTCATCTCCTCCTCCATTTTTTTTTTTCCTTTCTGAGTTGTGACCTGACCTGGTTTTGGTTTCCCCAAACCCAGAACCAGGTGGTTCTGGGTCGTCAAACCCAGAGCCTGATTTTGGGTTCTGGGTTTGATGAACCCAGAACCACCTAGTTCTGAGTTCGATCGAGAACCCAAAACCATCTGGTTTTGGGTTCGAACAGAACCTGATTGGTTCTTTTTTTTTTTTTTTTTTTGGGTTAATTTTATGATGTGTTGATGTTGTTGATGATGTTATTGTTGTGAGAGATGATAATTGTGATGAATTGATGGATGATATTGATGAATTGTGTGTTAAAAATATTGAATTGTGGGAGATGATAATATTGATTAATTGTGAGATTTGATCTGTGGGAGGAGATGTTTGTTTGTTTTTTTTTTTCAGATTTTTAAATAATAAAAATTTTAAATTAATTGTATTCTAATTCAATCTCAATCTATATCAAACGTAATACAGGATAATTTTTAATCCAATCCTAAGTTCTACCAAACATGAGATGGTGATTTTCCATTCCAATTCAATCCCGCGTGCCAAACGGAGTCTAATAGATCATTGGATGCTGGAGATCAGAATGTCATATAACTTGATTGCACCAGGAAATTATCCTAAAGAGACTTCATATAATCTTAAGTATAGTGCGAAGCATGCCTTAACCTTAAATGATTATTACTATTTCCTTCTGATTTCCCAAAATTTTCTAACAATCTTAACATTGATGTATGTTGGTGTTTATTGGAAATTTAAGTTCAAAATATACTTTTAACAAAAGGACGAGTATTTCTTCTTTGTTATAAGACATTGATATTTATGTATTTTTATGGTTTAAATATCTTTCAAGTAATTTTATACTGATATTGTTACGTTTATTGTTTAATTTTGCGAGTTGTCTATACGGATTTGAAACCCCAATAGCATTTAGTTTTCAAATCATATTATGGATCACGAAGTATTATTCTCTAGATATGGCTTTTTTTTTTAAATATCTCTATGGCATTTAAATGCTTCATATGTTTTAAGTGATGACAACTCCTATATAATTTAGAGGCAGTGGAAGAGTTGAGGAGAAGAAAAACAAGGAAAACACCAATTGATGATCACAGTGACTAAGGAGATATGGAGATAACAGAGATATTGATATATTGTGTGTTGACTAATCTAGCTCTACAAATATTGCTCTATTTTTTTTTTAATTTTTAATTATTATTATTATTTTTTCAGTTTTCTTTGATCTTATAGTTCCAGATTCTTCGTATCCCATTTCGTGGTGAATGGCAGGTAGGTTCGTGGAGGCTTCCTTGGTACAATTCAATTTACATGCTTACACGCAAGGCTTTATTGACTTCGTAAAAAGCTACTTCGGCTTCATAAAAAGCTAAAAAGCTACTTCTACTTTTTAAAGCACCTCTAATATTTTTATAGATTATTTTAAAAAAAAAAATGACATGTCATTAATATTAAAAGATTTACTTCATACATAGCATAAATATCATTTTATAGACAATTAAATCGAAAAATTATTCTTTAATGCTCAATATATTTTCATTTAATGTCTTAATGTATTTCCATTTGATATTTATATATTTTTCATTTAATACTTTTATTTTTTATTTTTTTAACTTTTACTCAGATTTGAAAATTAGAATTAAATAATTATTGATTTGTTATCATATCTATCTAACACATCCTCTAAAAATAAATAATCATATTGATAATATCTTTTTTTTTTTTTGCACCTTAACTTGATATTGATGAGTTATAATTGCATTAGAGAGATTTTTTTTAACTCAATGTCTACTCATCTTATATGACATGTAATTTTTTTACAATTCATGATAGTATTAAAGATATTGTTACACTCCATAAAATACTAAAACCTACTTTAAATACTATAAACTACCAAAATTATTACTTTTTTAATTATGTTATTTGATGAATTGGTGAATATAACTTATGCAAACATTTAATATGTGTTGTATTTATTTTATTTCAAAAATAATTTTAGATTTTGCTACAACCACCACGGCAAACTTGAAAGAGAAAATAAATAGTTAGTTTCACCATCTAATAAAATTCTTATTGACTTGTATGCAATTTAAAGAGTCAATTAGATAATGACTATTTATTTTCTAGCAAGTAACATTTGATTTCATACGAAAACAAGATCTTATCCAAGACCAGCCTTGAGCATGAGCAGGAGGCATGACTGCCCTAGGCCTCCAAATTTTAGGGCCCCAAATCTTACAAATTACGTTACTTGGGTAGCAATGCAGTTGGTTAAAGCAATGCTACACACTATGGTCTTTTATTCGACACCTCCCATCCCTAAGTTGATGTTTCTCTCACCTATGTATGGGTTGTCCTCCCATTTTTGTATGGATCACCCTCTCCACTATAGGAGTCGCTCTCCAGACCGCGTCATCAGTGTCCGATCTTGCTTGGTTTCGGTTGTTCCCTGAATCAGTTTTAGCTATCGAAAAAAAAAATCTTATAATTTTCCAATTTTTTATGTAATTAGTTTGTAAACTAAATATATAAGTAATTTTTCAAATAATACATAAACTCAGTGTGTGTTAAAGAGGTCTTTTGCTCTTGTCCCATTCAGAAGTTCGAATCCATACAACTACATTTCTTGTTTCTTTAAAAAAAAAAAAAAAAGATTGTTGTCAACTAGATTGTAGAGATTCTAACATGATGCTTTGGCCACTAAGTTACCAATGATGCTGCTTATTTTTTTTTCTTTTTTTTTTTAATGCGTTACTTTTTACTTCTTCAATATGGTTTATTGGATATAAGTTATATGAATAAAATGACCTACTTTAGTTTTTGCATTGAGTCTCTAAAAGGTCAAGACCGACCCTAATCTTATCCTTCCAATATGTTTATCGAATTAATTTCCTTCAATATATAGTCATAATAAGGTCATGAGTTATCTATATATACGCGTTATTTATATAGAAGAAACGACTACAAAAACCTTTGGTCTTCTAATTGCTTTAGGAAGAGTTGGTGAAATTTCATCTCCTCTTGTCAGCTGGTCATCGAATGTAAGTGTTGGTGAAATTTCCTCTCCTATTGTCAGTTGGTCATCAATGTAATTGCATTAAGAAGAGCTGGTGAAATTTCCTCTCATCTTGTCCATTGATCATCATTGTAAGTGTTGATTTTTTTCTGACCCATAGCTGCTAGAAGATGGCTGATAAATTTCTCGTGGACATCTTCGCCTCTAAAACTAAAGAAAACATCATATATATCACTGTAGAAAAAGTAAAGCACATATTGTTTGCTCAAAAAAAAAACACTGATTTGTTTATGAGTAAATAAGCAACCTAAAAGATTAACTCCTCCTCACTAGCACTATGAGATTTGGTGGCTCTAGCAAGTCATATATTGTCATATACCACTTGGAAGAACTAAATTAAAATTAACTTTTCTCTCTTCTTTTTGTGGATTTATTTAACATGTATTTCTGTTTTTTCCAGTTTAATTTTTCTTGGAGATGACTTGGACAAGGATTGATAGCAATCGTTGACTGAAAACAAAGGACCAATTATCCCCAATTCATGTCCGTACACTGCTTTTTCTTCTGATTTAGCCATGGTAGCCAACCCCAGATGAGTGGTTATTAAGATATTCATCAAGCAAAGGAATCCATTGAATGTTGTTAAATCATCCATCAATCTTTGCAGAAAATCTTTGGTGTATCAGATGTGTTGTTGATTGGTGTATCCAAACACTGAGCATTTGATATATAGTAAGAATAGGTATGACATTATTCAGAAAGACCTCCTCTACATTACGCGTATACTATTATATGGACAGACAACCGGCCACAAACTCTCTATGAATCTACATCAATGAATCTACATCCATCAACCAAACTCTGTCTTATCAGCTATCTCTGATTGTTCCAACATGAAAATGTCAAAAATCTAAGTTGATTCATTTGCTCAAGTACAACACATATTCTTGAAATTTTATTAAAATTTAGTTTCTGGTTGTATTGTTTTATATTAAAGGTTTAAAAAATATTAGAATAATACAATATTTGACATGTTTTGTGTGTTAAATTGCATTGTGTTAGTTAATATGTTTTAATTGGTCTAATACAATCTATTAAATACAAACGATGGAGAAATAATAATAAGATTAAATAATATTAACAAATTTCAATAATAGTAAGAATAATAATAATTTTCATTAGTAGTAATTAATAATTTTACTGATAATAAAACTAATAATAATAATAATGACAACAAATCTCAATAATAATTTTTCTAATACTAGTTGTACAAATAACTTACATTAATAAAATACTAAATAAAAACATATTACATAAATTCGATTAAACAAAATTAAAAATAAAGTTTTGTTCTTACAATTAATTAATAGAAATATAATATAAAAATTGAAATATTCTTGAAATTGGTTATACTAATAATGATTTGTTAAAAATACATATTAATTACATTTTGAAAGTGTAATACAACTATATATTATTTTGCAATATTATTTTTATTCTAAAAAATATCAATGTTATTTTAACAAAATATTTAGAAACAAAAACTCACATCCAAATATTATGTAACTTAATTTAGTCTATTACTAAATATCAATATAACTGAATAAAATTTAGTACAAAATAGCGCCAAACAAAAGATTATATATATTAAAATATATATATATATTCCAACCCAGTTAAATATAACCCATACAATGCAATGCAGTTCAATATAGTGAGCCAAACGTAGCCTAAAAGATGAATAGACTTCAAATAGACTTCACTCAAATGTTGAGAGGTAAAGGAAATTTTTTAAATTTGAACTTTTAATACATAGTTCAGAACTTCAGAAGGACTTAGCCTTCATCAACATAGCTCCCTTTTTTTTTTTTGGTGAAAACATCAAGGTAGTTCTTATTGGGTTGTATTTGTGTGCAAACTTAGAGTCCTAAAGTCATCTAAAGTCATCAGGGATAGGCGAAAAATGGGCCTGACCTTATTCTAGGTGAAAAGCAGCCCAGCTCAAGAGCCATGAATGATTGCAACTCCATCAGCATTCGTCTCTCGCAACTCCCATCAAAAAGATAAAAGTGGCAGCAGCATTCAATGATTCAGGCAATTTATTGTGATGTGGTTCCTACTTACCTAACCGATTCAACCGAAACTAACCAAAACTTGATTTAAAGTGTATGACATGTGTGAATAACTGTGAATTGTTTACCAGTTTGGACTTAAAAATCATGTTTACTGCAATATTTATACGCCATTAAAGTTATGTATATGCTCCTATCATAATTGTACTCTACTAAAATCTATTTTTTTTAAAAAAAATTAATATATAATAATAACTCACTTAATATGAAAAGGTTTGTTTCTTTAAGAAGAAATGTCAGCAGATGACATTTTCAGTTATTGGCTTGACAATTTTATCCCATTTCAATAAAGTTAACAATTGAGTCTCAAACTCTATTTTTTTGGACACAAATACCCTTTCTAAAAATTAAAACTGCTGACATTTCCTCTTTTATATTCTCTCTCTTCTGCTGCTCTTTTCTCTTTCATTTTCTTCTCTTCATTTTCTGCACCATCCACCATCCACCTTCCTTCTCTTCTGCACTACAAATTCCAGCCACCATTCACCATCCACCTTGCTTCTCTTTTGCAGTACCAGCCACCATCCATCTTCATTTTCTTCTTCACAGTGAACATCCATCATCCATCGTCATTCTCTTTCATTTTCTTCTCTTCATTTTCGTCTTCACAGCCACCATCCACCATCGATCTTCATTCTCTTCTGCACTATGAATTTCAGCCACCATCCATCTTCATTTTCTTCTTCACAACCACTTCCATTCTTTCCATCCACCATCTTCAAAACTAGTTTGTTGAAATATCGTTGCTTTTATCTGTAACAAATGCAAAACTATCTTCATTTAATGTAATAAACTAATTTGTGTTTGTGTTCGGTGATCTTTTTATTAAAAAGAGTCACATTCTTAAGGTTTTGTATCAAAACAGTGACCTAACCACTAGTCACACCACACCATGAGGAGTGTTAGTAATACCAATGGTCTCGGTGTGACTAGTGGTACCATGGCTAAGTGGAAAAACCAGTAGCGAAAACACTAGTCACACCAAAGTATCGAGTGTTAGTAATACCAGTGGCCTTAGTGTGACTAGTGGTGCCATGGGTAGATGAAAAAAAATCAGTAGCGAAAACACTAATCACACTAAGATATTGAGTGTTAATAATACCGGTGGTCTTAGTATGACTAGCGGTGCCATGGGAGAGATAGTCGCGACCAACAGAGGTGGAGGTTTGGGGAAACAAAGGCTGTTGATTTTGGGGGAGGTAGAGGTTGTTGATTTTTGGGGGAAATAAGTTTTTTTCAAGTTTTCAAAATGTATAGACTTTTTATTTTGGAGGGAACAAGTTTTTTTCAAAATCCAACTACTATTACATATTTTTACTGGAAAACAGTGACCTAACCACTAGTCACACCACGCCATGAGGAGTGTTAGTAATATCAGTGGTCTCGGTGTGACTAGTGGTGCCATGGCTAAGTGAAAAAACCAGTAACGAAAACACTAGTCACATAAAAGTATTGAGTGTTAGTAATACCAGTGGTCTTAGTATGACTAGTGGTGTCATTCGTAGATGAAAAAAACCAGTAGCGAAAACACTAATCACACTAAGATATTGAGTGTTAATAATACCGGTGGCCTTGGTGTGACTAGTGGTGTCATGGGAGAGACAGTCACGAGCAACAGAGGTGGAGGTTTGGGGAGACAAAGTATCAAGTGTTAGTAATACCAGTGGCCTTAGTGTGACTAGTGGTGCCATGGGTAGATGAAAAAAAATCAGTAGCGAAAACACTAATCACACTAAGATATTGAGTGTTAATAATACCGGTGGCCTTAGTATGACTAGCGGTGCCATGGGAGAGATAGTCGCGACCAACAGAGGTGGAGGTTTGGGGAAACAAAGGTTGTTGATTTTGGGGGAGGTAGAGGTTGTTGATTTTGGGGGGAAATAAGTTTTTTTCAAATTTTCAAAATGTATAGACTTTTTATTTTGGAGGGAACAAGTTTTTTTCAAAATCCAACTACTATTACATATTTTTACTGGAAAACAGTGACCTAACCACTAGTCACACCACGCCATGAGGAGTGTTAGTAATATCAGTGGTCTCGGTGTGACTAGTGGTGCCATGGCTAAGTGAAAAAACCAGTAACGAAAACACTAGTCACATAAAAGTATTGAGTGTTAGTAATACCAGTGGTCTTAGTATGACTAGTGGTGTCATTCGTAGATGAAAAAAACCAGTAGCGAAAACACTAATCACACTAAGATATTGATTGTTAATAATACCGGTGGCCTTGGTGTGACTAGTGGTGTCATGGGAGAGACAGTCACGAGCAACAGAGGTGGAGGTTTGGGGAGACAAAGGCTGTTGATTTTGGGGGAGGTAGAGGTTGTTGATTTTTGGGGGAAATAAGTTTTTTTCAAGTTTTCAAAATGTGTAGACTTTTGATTTTGGAGGGAACAAGTTTTTTTCAAAACCCAACTACTATTACATATTTTTGCTGGAAGGGTATATTGGTACTTTTACATATCATTTGTGACTCAACTGTTACATTTTCTCAAAAGGGACATAAATGTTAAGTCAATACTTAAATATGCTACTTTTGCCCATGCCCCTTTCTTTAATTTTATTATGTTACATTTCTTAAAGAAATCTCATTAAATTTTTTTTATAATAATATAGATTTTTTCTTTATAAAAAAAAAAAAAAAAAACAAAACAAAACAAACAAAAAAAAAAAAAAAATGTGACTAGAATTATAGTTATTAAAGGGTGCCCCGGTTTGTAATGGCCGCTTAATTGTTTGAGGAATTATAGTTAGGAATTGATACAGCCTCACACACTATTATTCCTGGTTTCAAACAATGGCGGGCTTCTATATTAATCATCTCACATTTGGTTGGTAATAGACAATTTTGAAGTTTCAGGCCTATGATGCCACCCCTCCTTTTCTGGATGGATCCTGTCACATCAAGTTAACTAGAATTAATGCTAGAAGATGGAACTTAGTGAACGACTGGTAATTTAAAGTAATGTAAATGAACAAGATTTTATATATAAATACAAACTGATTGACAATTTATTAAATGATTTTTTTTTTTCAAAATACCACTTGCATTATCAAGCTAAATGAGCATCCTTCACCACCAATCCACATTCGCAGTGGTGTTCAATTTGTAGAATAAGATCTTCATAAAATTTTATAAAAGAAATGGACATTCTTTCACCTAGCAAAGGTCTTTTTTTTTAAAAAAAAAAAAAAATCTATTAAATTATTAATTCATCATGAAGGTTTATACATTTTTATAATGTGAGATTTTTTTAAAATTATATATTCATATAATTTAGATAAGTATATACTTTGTTTTGTCAACACATAAATAATAATATTACTTTTACGTCCTGCATGTATTAGTGTAGTACAATTGACATCTATATTGAATTCACAACATTGATCAAGTTTATTATTACATCAAATAAGATTGCATTACAATAGTCTTTGACGACAAATTGAAAAAAAAAAATTATGATGAAAAATAAACTAATGAAATCTCTCCTAATGATCACATATAAAAGAAGCCAATGAAATCATTAATTTAGAATTAATTGCACGTAACATTGAAAGATGACTTGTGTTGGAAGTAATTACCATAGAAGAATAATAAATATGTATAATGACCTGCAAATTAAAATGTAAACAAGTAATGATTCAGGATGCATGTACAACCAAACGTTTCTCAATAATCAATCATAGTACAATTTCAAAAAATCTTTCCATTACTAACATAAACTTGAATTGCTCCAGTCCACTTCTATTGTAAAATAAAAAGAACAAATTGACCAAATAACAAGCATCACTACCTCAAAAACCTGTCATTGTCCAAACAGCCTTCTCTGTTGAATTGGTCACATGCCACAATTTGGCATTCTTTTATAGGATCATTGGTCAATAATATTTAATTAAATGTCTCAAAAACAATTTTACATATTATTAATTTTTCTTGTGAACATGAAGTTCAAAATATGTCAGGAAGAACTTCTTAAGTTCTTTTGCCTTACCAACGCTGAAACTTACGTCGGTAATTCCATTGATTCTAAAACGCTTGGTTTCTTCTGATGAATCTCTTTAAGTTCACTCAAAAATTTTAAAATTGGATGGAATTTCACTATAAAAATGGTTGAAGTACCTTCAAATACATTTCTTTCAATTTTTTTTTTTTTAATAATTGAGACAACAATACTCAGATGATAATCATGATGCCACAAAGTTTGTTTTTATTCAAGTCTAAATTTCTACTCCATAATAAGAATTGCTTGCTAAATCTCTAAATTTATTGTAAAATAGAGGGAAGCCAATCCACTTCCAATTGGATTCAAATTGACAAGATGAGAGCAGATAGGATCATAAAATTCAAATTAAGATATACATCAAATTATTATCATTCTTGTTCCCAAAAAACAAAAAAAAAGGCCCTTCTTCCATGGCATTTGAGCATCACAAATGGGACGTGAGTTTTCAATTCTATCAATATGAGTCTACAATTTTACATCATTGAGTCCCACGGGCCTGTTATTTGGATCAGCCCACCTTTTGATTTGGTAAAAAGCATTTGGGCTTGGACACTTGCTTGTACTAATTTCACCTTTCTCACAAATAATAATAACAATAATAATCCTGAATTTATATGAAAATAGAATTTACTATAATCAGCTCAACTATGACTATTTTGTATTTCAGCATCAAAATATATGTTAAAAAATTCCAATAAAAAATCTGACGTTGAATAACATATGTGATTTGGTATACATTACTTTAGTACTTTATTTTCATCCATGTTCATCAAATCAGTAGTGCTCATTATAATTCTATATAATAATAATTGGTCTATAAATTAAAGTGAATGAAAGATTTCAATTTTAATTGAATTTATTTCATGTCGAACAATTTTTATTTTTAAAGGCGGGGAAGTTAAGGAAACGTGTTGTAGTACTGAAGCACAAAGTTTAACAATTCTTGCGAGTACAAGTTTAAAAATAAGCTTTCAACATTCTATGTCAATAAATAACAAAGGTTAAAATCTCTTAATTCAAACAGGGAAATATATTGAAATTAATTAAATTAATAATGGAAGCATGAGAAGTGTTTATTAATATATATATATATATATATATTTTTTTTTTTTTTGTCATTGGCTCATGTATTAATTTAGCTAGCTTAACAACGACATTTGATCCATATACAATGCAACTGGATCAGTAATACAGGGGAGTAATTAAATATGTACTAATTCTTTTTTTTTTTTAATTTTATGAAATAAGTCATTAATATGTTATATTGAAAGTTTTTACAGTAGAGAGTTCAATATATTTTATTAATAATCTACTGAGCTTAACAACCTTTTAAGTTATTTCAAGATATAATTGAGGAATAAAAGAGGATTTTCTTCTTAATAATTACATTTTAAGCTTCAATTTCTTATTCACTGAAGCACAATTTTGACCCAAAGAATATCCCAATTCAATGATCTTGTGGAAGAACACACGAATTTGTTTTGATTTTCTAAAATTGAGATAAAAAACCCAATCAAAATAGTTCATGAAAATGAACTTTTATATCCTTTATTTTCTAACAAAAATGAAAGAGAGCGATATGAAAAAAGAACTTGAGTTTTATCTTATTCATTAAGGATAAAATAGACACTTTACACTTTTATATGACATTCAAACTCAAAAGTATTAGTCCAGTGAGAATCAAAAAGAAGAGAGAAAATAAGGATATTTCTCTTCACTTCCGCCTTGTTTTCAAAATTATTATAATAATTCAGATTTTAAAATAAAGATATGACTTAAATACTTGATATTGTCGAATAAAGTGTGAGGGGTATACCATTTTGAACAACTTCATCTTGCCAAAACTCTAATTATATTAAGTCAAATGATTGGAATCCAAATTATATCTTATATGTTTCTATCAAAATTCAATATTCTAAACGTCTAATAAATCCATCAAAAGCGGTATTTACTTTTTTACAGGGAGATGTATTTTAATTCTAATACAACAAAACTTTTGAAGAACTTGACAAGTACGGGGAGCCATTCTATTTATATATTTAAGTTGTTATATAGAGTTGAATTTTGACCACTTTGGTATTGGATTCATTGACTCAATAACTAACAAGGCTTTGATTTCAGTGTACAACGAGTAAATAACCAATGAAGCTTAGGGAATTTAATGAATAATGACACCTTATAATACTAAACTTATATAAAGAGCCAATGAGAGATTTGACATGTTAGAAAAAAGTAAAATAATGTTGGACTAATAAAAACATAATCTTTTGAAATATGATTCAAAATTTGACAGCAAATATGGCTATGTGACTCTGACAAAATGTTGACCATGATTACATGTTACATCAAAGAAGAGGCTGACTTTGAAGGAAATGTTTCCAGTGGTTACGTTGAATCTCAAAACTTGAGGCTCAACTTTCATTTCATGCCACTTGGAGCTCTAATTACAGCTTTGTACGCTGACTTAATGTGTCTCACATTTGTACCTCTCATGTAAATGTAACCTTCTTCCTGAGATTGTATGATGGTAGATGAGAGGTTGAGGTTGAGTCCTTTGGTAGTGGTCGTTTTGCAGGCAAAAGACTATGATCCTGGTTAAATAGCTAATGGAAGCATTGTTATAATCCATGGAGCAGAGGAACCGAACCTAGTCTTTTGTGTTGATGTTATATATGAGCCCTGTATTCATTCCATGTGAGCAGGACCCTCCTCAAATATGCCATGTATTCCAGATTGAGAAGCTGCGATTGCACAATTTGTGTTACAAATGGTCCTGCTTATATAGTTTCAGACACATTAACAAAATAATTAGAGACACAATTGGGGGATTGCATGTAAGCCATTCGAAAATTAAGCACTATGTAAACGACAAGATGCAGTATCTTACCCTTTTGTCAATCATTGAAGAAAGTATTGCACAAGACTGCGCAAGTATGAGTCCAACGCCTTCTACTTGAACAACAGATACTGCTGCAGTACCTATTTTTGTCTTATATTGCAAAGCACGGTATGATTTTTCCTCCTGCTAATGTTGCATTAAGACCTTCCAACTAACAATCTAAATTTTCAATATGCATAGATTCTGATTAAGAGAGAAAGAGTGAGTTCTTACAAAGAACCATCTAAATTTTTGGGAGCTATATGTTCAATGTGAGACCAAAGAATCCATGGTTTACTTTTATAGACAGGTCCTGCAAGAAGAATACTAGTGAGTACATTCTTTTTCATATTTGAGTCTAAATTGTTTACCCAAAGAATCTGGTTATTTCAAATTGCAATAGCTGTTGGGAAGGCCTTGTTTACTGCAGTGCTTCTGACTGTAAGAAGCCACATTGATCAATGCATGAAAAGAGCATACTGCTCTTTAATCACATTGATCAATGTAAGAAAACAATGGTATATTATTTATTCTATTGTTTAAAGCTTCATCGAATACTTTTAGAAGAACAAAATCCGAATATCTAGTGCCCCAACAAGCCTCGTAAATAGTTAAGTGAACAAGAGGCATCCCTCTCTGGCCTAACCTGACACTAGCTCTTTGGAGTTAGTTTTGTTAAGAAAATTGCCTGCTGCTATTGGAGCTGCATGAGTGCCATGGTCAATGGCATCTCATGGCAATAGAAACTCCCTCATTTGACCCTTAGTTTCTACTTCTAGTTGTTCTGCCTACTCAAGTTGTTGGCTTATATGGACCTTGGGTCGGGTTCACCCAAGATGGCCCAATACCTAAATCCAGATTCAACAGAGGGATCCAAGATCCATCAGAAATGGATGTGGCTTGTTAACTGTCATTGGCAGTTTCTGATGGCCAGTTTTTTCAGGTTACAAAATAACTGCTGTTGCAGTTATTCCCAACACATTATTAAATCATGGGCAGTAGTTATCATTTTTTCGTAGATGAGAGAAGTGAATACACATACAGGAAACCAAAAACAGAGAGAAAACTTGAAGAGAAGGCAGGGTATTTATATTGTGGCAAGAGGTTTCTATCCGATTTCGTGGTGAAATCCGACCAGTTGAACAACCGTGTAGACGCCCCAGAATATGCTACAAAATTCAAATACGTTTTGAGCATGTTATTTTACTGTTTTTCAAGTTTCAAAGTTAATGCATATATACTATTATATGGATTTCATATTTATCACAAGTAAAATCATCTTTAAACTAATGATCTATACTACAGGAAGAATGCATTTGAAGCTAAAAATCTAATGTCTATGATGCGAATGAGATAAAAAGCTAAAAATCTTAATAACTTATCAAGTAGATGCACTAAAAGCAAGCACTTGAAATGTAAAGGAATGATACTAATGATACTAACCAGAACGAACGATAACAAATTTAGTAATACATCAAGGAACACAACATGGAAATTGAAGAAAATTATACCTTCAGCAACTGCACTGGCAAGTTTTTTTAACATTCTATATTTGACAATGGAAAGTTGGGTGATTCAAACGATTTCTCGACAATTAAATAAGTAAAAAGAAATTACAATCAACATTGAATTGTACATTCTGAATTATCGCTAAAATGCAATAATAATATATTATCATTATCATAGTTACCTTCACTATTAGACCCTTAATAATAGCAATTTATCATAGATGGGGGGTCAAAAGAATAAATGCTGATGAAACATAATTTGTGTAGTTAGAGGGTCAAACGAATAAATGCTGATGGAGCATAATTAGGGGGTCAAATGTTAAGAATTAAATTGAAATTGACATTGTCAGGAAGTAAAAGTAGTATTTAATCAATAATTTAGGAGAGGGAAGGACATCGAATTGTGTAATCATTTTAGCAGAGTAGCTCTGTCATGGTTGGTGTAGCACCCTCTGTTGGAATTCTAGTGTAGCATCAGATTCCTATCTTTCTTGTTTTTGTTATCCTAAATCCAATAAAAAACAATTCAAGTTTTTCGTTTTTAATTTTAATATCTAGAGTCCTAACATTCACACCCTCAACTAAAAGGTTAAATCAGTAGTTTTTCTTATTCATACATAAGAAAAACCGTGGAAAAGCAATGACAATGCTAAAGAGTGAATGCTTCTGTGCAATGCCAAACTGACCATTGTATCAATAAAGCTTTAAGTATCTGTAAATCACAATAACGATAAATCAAAGTCTAATTTAGTAAGCAAGCAAATTAAGTAGTTCATTATAACAAATATAAAGACGGCAAAATAAAACTATGGTAACTCTCTAAAGAACACATTGCAGAGTGTTTTTTAAACTATTATAGAGAAATACTACAATTTCATCCACCAAAAGGAAGAAATCAATCAAAACTAAATTAAATGACGAGAGAGTCTACTAAATTACTAAAGTTTGATGATATACACAAAAATAATTTATGTACCTTGATAAGTTGGGTTTCTCCCTGGGAGCTATCCTATATGTTGAAATCTTTTGGGTATGGCTCATCATCCTCATCAGATTCTTCAAGATGATGGCCATATATTAAGTGCACTCCACATTTTTCTACCTCGTAGTAGTATATATTTAAACCTTCATTAGGCTCTCTATAATAAGCGGGGCCGAGATAGAATTGAAAAGACAACTGATTGCCAAGAAGTTCACCAAAAAAGTGGAAACCAAACCCAATCTCTACATGGTTTGACCTAAGGTAGCATTTAGATTGAAATCTCATCCCCCACGGTCGAGAATAACCCTCCCAACATATCATATCATTATTTATTACAGCAGGTTGGTCCCCATCCTTAGATTTCATGCTGCATTCACACCTGACACGAAAAGGTTGGCCGAAATTTTCGCCTTGATGAACAGATTGCCTGTCTGGAATTGCCACAACAATGCATAGAGCAAAACATAGGAAGTTATAATTGAACCAACTTGGTGGCAGATTCACATCAATAAAAGATCCCCTATTCTGATACTCGAACCACACCGGAATCTCACTACCAAGATAACGAATAGTAATAGGTGGTGGCAATCCTTGATAATCCTGAGTTATGGAAACAATTAGTTTACAACATCCTTGATTTCGCCATCAAGAAAACCAAATTATTCCAAAAAATAAATATACATTATCAAATAAAAAATGGAGGCAGAGAAACAAACCTGGTGATAAGATATTTCTGCTGCTTGACGTTGTATTTCCAATAGACAATCATTCACAAAATTGTTGAGTGAAGTACGATCCAATTTCAAACAATTGATGAAATCAACGATCATGTAGTCACCAGCACGTAGTGCAAACATGTCATTATGAAATGAAGGACACGATATTTGTTCCAATGATGTGCAATTCTCTGCAATTATATGTGTGCATGGAAGCTTCGGTAGACCTTTAAGCCTCTCGCAATAGCTGATGTTTAGGAACCGTAGCTTAGAAAGATTTATGATGCTTGCCGGTATACTTTCAAAATTGGTTTTGTCCAAATATAAGTGCTCCAGTGAGGTTAAGCAACCGAGACTGTCAGAAAGCTTATCAATCTTTGAGCAATTAGTGAGGCGGAGTGTTCTAAGAGTTTTCCATTTACTAACACTGCTTGGAAGACTTTTAAGCCTTGAGCAGTTACTAAGATCCAAATGACGTAGTCTGCACAGATTCTCCAAAGATGAGGGGAGTTCTCTTATTGGAATATCTTTTAATTCTAACTCCTCAATATTATTTGGGAATTCTGGAAGCATCTTAAGTTTTGAGCAGCCAGTGATTATAAGCTCTGTTAGAGAGTTCAAACCACTGCAATCTGGAATACCGGTAAGGCTTTTGCAATCAATAAAAGCCAAATACTTCACCTTATTCAAATATTTATAAGATGATGGAATTTTACACAAATTCATTAAATCTCTGAAACGTAATTCTTCAAAATTGTTTGGGAGTTTTGGAGGCACCTTGAGTTTGTCGCAACCGTTGAGAAGAATCTCTTTTAGCGATTTCAAACTATTGCAATCTGGAATACTCACAAGGTTTTTACAGCAGAGAAGACACATAAATTGCAGATTTGGGGCCTTTGAGAGGTCTGGCAAATGAGTTATCTGCCGGGACCCATCAAGGTTAATGATCTTCAAATTATCAAGTTGCCGCAAGTAACAAAGAGAAGATAATTAAAATAATAATTAACACAAATTAGCACTGCTAAACAAACTACAACAAATAAAATCATCACATAAATATCTAACATGCCGGGGAACCGCTCCATAGTTTTTTAACTTTGCTGTCAACCATTCTAAGTTCCACAAGATTCTTTGAAAGAACGTTTGATTGCAATGATTTCAAGGGACATCCATCCCAATTGAGATACCTTAAGTTAGTGAAAATAGATTCAAGGCCTTGAGAAACATGCACCCGATTATTCTCAATCTCGTAATAACTTGTGTTATAAAAATTCAAAAATCTCAAGTTTTGCATATTTGCAAAAGCACGAGGATGTAAGTATATATCGGTAGATTCTGACATATCCAAAGAGATCCCCTCAAGTGTGTTGGTTCCCTAATATATATATATATATATATATATATATAAAGTTAGTATCAAATAAATAAAAAAGGCATGTCTTAAGAAAACATAAGAATAAAAATAATTAAATAATGATATTCAAACTCCTAGTACATCAACCTATAATTATTAATATATTAGTAAAAAATAATTTATCAAGTTTGTATTTTAAGAACATTTAACTCTAATTGAAAAGCTTTATAATTAACATACTATATACTGCTCAAACCCACATAAATGATATATTTTCATTAAACCAAATAGGTGAGCTTATGCCAAAGATTAATATTGGAAGTGGCACTTTACAGATTAATACTACTACTGAATCTCACCGTTTCATTGGTCAACACATCATATATATCCTTATGATGCCACAACCGACTTTGTTTGCCAGGATCATTGCTAGATTCTTGTCGGACAATCTCTTTGCCCATTGCTTGCAACAAATCATGCATTGTAAGCATATTGCCTGATATGGTTATAAGAGATTTATCAATGAGAGCATCTATTCCGCTATCAGGGAAGAAGCCGCAAGCTTTCATGAATGCTTTTACGCGATCAACGTGCCACCATTTAAAAAAACATGCAATATCCAAAAATATATTTTGTTGATCATCATCTAGTTCTTCATAACTAATTTTCAATACTTCATGAATATTTCTATCAAAGTTTTTTTCTAATTTTTCCATTGCACTCTTCCAAACTTCTTTTGTCTTGCCTAACAACGAGGAACCCAAAACCTTAAGAGCCAGTGGAACACCTCCAACCATTTTAACTACTCTACTTGATAGCTCCATATAAGCTACATTAGGATAGTTTTGTTTGAAGGCATTCCGGGAAAAGAGCTTAAGAGCATCACTAAAACATAATTCCTTAACCTTGTAAATGCTATCCGTGCAACAATTCTTGAGCAGTTGTTTATCTCTTGATATTACAATTATTTGATTTTTGCAATCAGGATAATTAAGATCTCCAATCAAATATTCTACTTGTCTAAAATCGCTAACATCATCCAAAATAATGAGAAGCTTCTTACTGCGAAGCCTTTTCATATTGAAGGTACTAAAATATTCATTTTTATCACCTAATAATTTAGAGAGAAGCTTTTGTCGCAAGTACGTTAGCTCATAATCTCGTTTTGAAGCTTCTCTAACACCCTCAGCAAAGTAAGAAGCGTCAAATTGACAAGAGATTTTGTCAAATAAAGCTTTAGCAAGAGTTGTCTTGCCTATACCCCCCAATCCCCATATTCCTACAATGCCTCTCCCTAACATAGCTTCAAGTTCTTTGATACTTGAATCTATTCCGACTAGATCCTTATTGTCACATGGGGGCATACTGTTCAGCCTCTTCAAAACATCTTCAACAATATTTTCTACCAGTGTAGACTCCGGCCTAACAATTATATGAAAAACCAATAGTAAGTAGAACTGAATGTAATTCTCTCTAGAGAAGTTAAACATAGAAAGGTAAACATGAAGGATAAAAATGATCTGGATATGGACAAATTAATATATATGTATATGTATATGTATATATGTATGTACGTATGTATATATGTATATATATAAACTTACTTAACAACACTTGAAACAAACCCAGAAATATTGGCTGCTTCCTTGAGATCATCCCTCCATTTCTGCACTTTGTCTAAATCCTCCTTAAAACGATCTTTATGCTTATCAAATGCATCTGCATAACTCCCAGTTTGCTTCCTCACTTCGGATGGCTCTATTTTATAGAAAACTGGAATTACAATTTGTCCATGGTTTTTATTGCATTCAAGGATCTTCTCAAGCTCTTCGAGACACCATGTGGAATCAGCGTAGTTTTCAGAGAAAATGACCACCGAAATCTGCGACTCTTCAATGGCCTGGAGAATAGCTGGGGAGATGTCTTGTCCTCTTTCAAGCTGATCATCAATGAAAGCATCAATTACTTTCCTATCAAAAGCTTCTTTAAGATGGCTGAGGAAATTATCGCGAATATCCTCGCCTCTGAAGCTGACAAAAACATCATGCTTGGTTGCAGGACGAGGAGAAGAAGGAGTAGGAGAAGAAGAAGAAGGGAGTGGAAGAGGAGAAGAAGAAGAAAAAGAAGAAACAACTGAACCCATTGATGATCAGAGAGTGAGAGTTTAGATGTGGAGATGACAGACCAGAGATCTTGATATGTGAATGCTTTACAAATATTGCTCTGTTTTGTATGTTTAAGATTTCACTCATCTTGGGTCTTCACTGGCTTTGACCCGTAGTTGTATGTCCCATCTCCTGCTAAATGCCAGGCAGCTTCGCGGAAACTACCTTCATATTTGGGATTAAGTAAACGCTTAATATTCAACAATTCGCCTTAATTATTGCAGACCCGGACAGTGAATTTCCATTCCACTTAATTCTTGACAGATATTTGATTGGAAATGGTCAGTAATGCCCTCTATCTTTAAGTTAAGGGTTAGTTTCACCAACATACCCTGAGTTTTGCCTTAAAGGCTTAATATTCAACAAATTTCTATAATTACTGCAGCCCCCTATTCGGTTAGTCAACATCTATTAGAACTAATGGGTGACTAACTAATGGAGGGTAAGAATGTCAATTAAGCTACAACCAAAATATCAGTTTATTAAAAAAATAATTAATATTAATTTAATTTAAATTAAATTAAATAACAAAGGAGAAAATTTATATTTGATAAGATGGATGTTGAACCTTATCCATTGGATGATGGTGAAAATTCATCTTCTATGTTCCATCTCGTCTTCTCTTCCTCATATACAAATTCTTCATTCAAACCACCAAAAATCCAGCTAGAGCTCTTCATCAAAGCCCTAATCTGATCTCCATATCTTTCAGTGAAAAGTTGATTCCTGTTATAATTGCTTACCTAGAACGTATAGACTAGAGAGATCATAATTCCACTTCACGTGATCAACTATTTTGCCTAGGAAGTTTATTTAAATTTCCAAAGGTATATAATATATTTGCTGGCGCCAACTAGTCCACTCATTTGCTTGAAAAAATCGCTCACTTTTTTTTTTTTTTGGTAAGATGATCACTTTTGCATCCCGCTGTTGTGGACTACTTTTACTCATGGCTCTTTTATCTTCGCATCAATTATTTATTTATTTAAATTAGATCAAATTACATAAATCCGTTGAAATTTAATAAAATTATATCAATATAATAGTTTTGATCATAATAACACAACCTCTCCTGATGTTCCAAAACTCAACATAAATATCTTGACTAATCATTAGTTAATTATCATTAAATATATATTAATAAAGATAAAATGATCAATACATAGATAATAAATATTTTAATTAAAAATAATATTTTAATTAATAAAATAATAATATATTATTTTTAATTTTAATTAAAAAATTAAAAGTCATGGATCTCCTCAAAAAGATCTACAGCTTTGATGGAAAGACCAAATTCTCGTCTCTATCGAACAAAAATTAGAGACCAAAATTTGGTCTTCCATGATCTAGTCTCTAGCATAGGAGACCAAATCGATCTAATATGATCTCTATTTACTCTTCAGATGGGGATGGAGACCAGATTAATCTGGTTTCCAATAATAGAGACCAGATGAGACAAAAAATTTTATCTCTAATGTTAGAGACTAGATCGATTTGATCTCCATCACTAGAGGCTAAAGAGTCTCTATTAGCTTTATGGCTATGGAGATTGGTCTCCACCAGTGGGGTGAAGCCTAAAAGTCTCCATTGTTGGAAACTATCGACGTTCAGAAACAGTCAACTCAGATATTCAAGGGATTAGACTGCGATCGTGGTAATAAATGGTGATAAATGCATAGTAAATGAGGTTTAAGATGGTATACTATGATGAAAATGAAGAAATGTTGGTCGTGGTTGTTAAATGGTAGTAATGAAACAATTAACAAAGAAATGAGGGGGAAGAATGAATGCGAACACAAAAATTTTTATGTAGTTCGGCGACTGCATTTACGTCCACAGGTCACCCTGAAATAATTTCGATAGAGTGACGGTATACTAGTGTGCTTAACCCTTTGATACAGTAAAAGTCTCCTATTTATAGATGGGGAGAGAGATACAAAAGAGTGTTGTATACGTTACAAATGATGGTAATTTTAACTAATCTTGACATAAATCATATTGCATTTAATGTAAAAATAATTATTATTTCTTTCATGCGCATGTCTGCATTTAATGCACCGGGAGAGGTCTTATCTTCATTAAATGTACAGCCGCCGCATTGAATACTCCTTGGTAATTGCGTAGGTGGTTCCGGCGTGAAATCAGGGAAGTTGGTGGTTCTGATGACTTGCTGCATAAGGTATCTTCTGGAGCGAGCTTACGATCTGGCAGGTTGCTCAGGGTAGAGGGATACTTAATTGGACTGGAGATGTACTTGGCCTGTTTCTGCATCACGCGAGCTCTCGAGCTCGCAAGCCCGTTGTAACGACCTGAAGGCCGGACCCTTTGGGCTTTTATCCCTGCTCATGTCTGTTAGGCTTTCATCAGCTCATTTATTCAAGCCGAGAAAACAGGCATAACAAAAACCAATCTCCGGATAGTGGAGACTAATTGGAGATGGAAAATGCCAACTCCAAATTTTTTTTTTTTTAATTTTCAATTTTTTTAGAAAAAAAATATTGATAATCTGCGATTATTTTTGTAAGGTTGTTTTCTGGAGTTTCAAATTGCATTAGGATGGTGATGCATTGATGATGATGAACTGATGATGAATTAAATTGATGAATGAATTGTTTTAATTGGAATTTTTTTCTGAAAGAATTGAAGTTGAATGAAATGGAAGATGATTTGTTCATTTTCCTTAAAAGTTGAAATTAATTAAAAAAAAAAAAGGGTAATTCCATTGATGGACTGTGGTCAAGATGAAAGAATTATTGTGTTCACCACCAATCCACTTTTATAAACTGATCATAAAAATGCAGGTAACTCTAGTACAGATAGCAGAAAAGCTGATGTAGACAGGAGATGCTGATATTACGCTTGAAGCGAAAAAAAAAAAAAAAAAGTTATTCTCAATTTTTTAAAAGTTAAAATAATATAAATTATTGAGATAGTAGAAAAGCTATGTAGACAGGAGATGCTGATATTGCGCTTGAAGGGAAAAAAAATGTTATTCTCAATTTTTTAAAAGTTAAAATAATACAAATTATTGACTTTTTAAATTTGATCAAAATGAAGGATATTTTCATCTTTTGATATTTTTAACCCTTGACTGTTAGGATTTAATAGAAATTGACTAACAGTAAGAAATATTTATGTTGAGTTTTTGGAATTTTAGAGCAAATTTGTGTTATTATGGCCAAACCTGTCGTATTGGTTTAATTTCATCCAACTTGTGTAATTTTCCTTTTAAATTAACATCCAACTGTTAAAAGAAACCGACTAAAAGAAAACTCCAATTTCTTGAAGAATGGAAAGTGATAAGGTATATTAAGATTGTTGAGTAATCCTTAGGGCTATGTTTGGTGCACCAGCCATTTCAAGGAATTGGGATTGAAATTTCCTAATCCCATAAAATCTATCATTTGGAGAGGTTGAGAAGGGATTCAAAGCCTAATCCAAACCTTTCTTCATTCTTGTTCTTACAAGAATCATCATTCTCACTCTAACTGGTGGGTTTAGGCTAGAATGGAATGTCTCACCTTTCTCGTGCTTTCTCTTCTTCTTCATCTATCTCTTTCTGTCAAACTCATCTCCACCAACCACTGTCGAACCCATCTCCATTATCGTCTCTTTCTCCTACCATCACCACAAACCACCCTAAACAACCACAACAATCAAACAAAAAAAAAAAAAGCCTCATAACCGTAACAATCAACCAAAATCAACCACAATCATTTGGGTTCCCCAATCAACCATAACAATCAAACCAAAAAAACGAACGACCATAACAAACCCATCACACTAGCAATAGACTAATCAACATCCATCATCACTAGTAAGAAAGCGAGAGTGGGAGAGAAATAAGTGAGAGAGAATCGCAACAAACTAAGGTCGGCGATGAAGACGAAACGGAAATGGAGACAGAGACTCGGGGATGAAGACTGCAGTGGTAGGTGGTCGGTGACAAAGAAGAGGAAAAGAGACTAAAGAGGAGAGAGAGTGTGTGTGTGGTTTCTAGAATTGATCGAAGAAGATGAATTAGGAGTGAGATATTGATTTGTTTTAATATTCTAATATTAAAATATTTTATTTTAATTTTTTCATTTTAATATTAATATAATTTTAATTCAATGTCAAATTTTACCAAATATGGGATAGTAATTTTTTAATCCAATTTAATCTATTTCATTCCAATCTCGCGTGCCAAACATAGTCTAAAAGTATTTATGACTTGATATTGTTAAATTACATTTATTAAATTATTCATGTTTATTTTTTTAAAATATCAAACCACCTAAAACTACTTAAAAACAATTTAAGGAAAAAAAAAAGTAAGAATTCTTAGGGTTTGTTCATTTTTTATCTAAAAACTTAATAGTCTTAAATATTACTGAAGACTAAATAGTGACTGAAATCTGAAACTTAGAGAATATGTTTTTTTCTTCTAATGTTTGGATATACATGTTGATCATTTGTTTTTTTTTTTTTTAAAGAAAAATATTTGAAAATAAATATTTTTACGTTTATATCCTTAAAACTAATAATTGTTACGTATTTTTAATTTAAATTATATATGAAGAAAAAAATCATGTAATAAATTCTAACCAAATTTATCTATACTTTTTTTAATTTTACATAAATGTAGTTTTTATTGACAATAACAAATGTAAATTGTTTTAAATAATAATAGTTTAAGAAAATATTAAGTTCACATGACTTATACATTTGTTTTAAGTTATAAAATATTTGTCATTAAAATTGCTACATAGATAAAAAGATTTAAGTTACTAGTAATAATATGAAAAATGATAATTTATAAGATATTAATGAAAATAAAATTGAAAATATGTATCTTTTAGAAAGATAGACTTTATGGAGAAAATATATATATATATATATATTGATTATGATCAAGTGATTAGGTGTTAAGTGATAAGTTAGAATTCTTGTATTTTATTTTAAGTTATTTTTTAGTAATTTTAAGTTATTTGACCAAAACGAGTGTAATGATCTATGAATGTTATACACTATAACACCATTTCTAGCTCTCATAATCTTTGCTCCATAGATATCAAAATGAATTAATTACAACGGATTCTCAGCCCTAATTGTTTTTCCAAATGATTTCTTAATTGTTTTTTTCATTAGACAATTTTCATATATAGATAAATTTATCTTGTTAAGGAACCAAAAAAATCTCTTTTTAGCTAATCTATTCATTTGATCCTGTCTAATATGTTTTAGTCTAGCATGCCAAATATTAACATCAATATTGACAACTTAAGTGGAAGTAACAAGCGGAAAACAATCATTGCACTAATAGTACTATCAAATTGGGTATTTAATATGATAAAACTATCTATCAAATATTCAGTACTTAATTACCATTAATATAAATAATTCTCAAACAGTAACTATGAAAAGTTATATATTATCCTAGACCTAGAAGGATAATTATAAAGACAATATTTAGTCGAATCTATTCAGAACATAGAGGATATCAAGGAAACACAACACTTGGCCATCTCATAGAATCACTTTGCAAGTGTCAATACCTCTCAAGTTGTTCCCATTGTAGATCTATTTTGTTCCTCAGCTAATCTGATGATACTCTACAAATGCTCCTTTATCTCTAGCTATGTAGTCTGTGGCTCTTAAGTCTCTTTTTTTAGCTCAGTCCATTCACCAGCGAAGTGACCCATCTTGTCACAATTGAAACTCTTTAACATACTCTTGTCCTTCTTTGCACCACCATGGTTACCCTTTATAAGTTTTCCAGTCTCATCCTTATTGGATTTAGGATAACTTTTCCCTTTTTTCTAACTCTTATTCTTTTCTCTCATCTTGCATTTGAAGCTTAAACCTTTACGCATGTTGGGCTCAGTAAAATAAAATTGGCTTGAAGTATTGGCTATCTCTAGACGTATATCTTTAAGTTCAATATAAAATGAGATATCATCAAACATTTTGATGCTATCATTGTGAATCATGTCGATTTTCATATTTTATTAGTTGTTTGAGAGGGATTGGATCATCACATGTGCTTGTTGCTCATCAATTAAGGCATGACCAACTGATTTCAACTCATGTATTATATTTGACAATTCTCTCAAATATTATCTCATGTTGTGATCTTAGTGTTTCTGATAGCATCAAACTTTGATTATGAGTTTCCTCAATTTAATGGTTGATGTCCCACCATATTTGTCTATCAAAGCTAGCCAATATCTTGTACCATCTCATATTCTTCGTACACGCACATGTGGTCATTAACCATGCTAAATAATACTGTTATGTGAGCAATACTATTCTTTATTTTATAGGTCTAATAAACTTCAACATCTTTTATGTGTTAAGCAAAAGTATTATGCTCGGGTTTAACCATGGTATGTTGGTTAGGATTTCGAGGGCCTCTTGCTCTTCTAGCATATACTGAAACTTACGGTGCCAAATATGGTAGATATCATCATTCAATTTGGCACTCATATTCAATTTAGCAACTATGTTAGAGACTTATAATCTATATCTTTCTACATCGATACTAGCACATCCACTATTATTTCATTAAAATATTACAGCAACTATACACTCATAAATATGATAAAGAATCTTTGGACAAAAATTGAAAAGGTAAGTTAAGCTACCTATCATCATCTAATTTCCAAATATTCACTAAACCATATATGTAAGTGTTTTGTGCAAATCAGTCATAAGATCATGCTCTACAAAGACACACATAATTTAAATAGCATAATTTGATATATTTATAATCTCAAACATCTCATTATTGAAATCTCTATGACCTTCAATATTTCATCGTCTAAGATTTCTATGATCTCAAAATTATACTACTCATATGAGATTTATTTAATTTCAAGGTCCTAGTCGACAATTTGAGATTTCAATAATCTCCTCGTCATCTGATAGGATAGTAATCATGTCATCAGATAGTTTATCATTAAAATCAATCGACCCAGTTCCACAAAAATGCATGTTATAACCTAAAATAAAAATATACATATGCATGATAAATTTTAGATTAAATAGATTTTAATATAACAAATTAAGGCATTTTTAATTCAAATCCCTGTAGAGCCAAATAAATAAAATAGTATAATTAAGCTCACAATTAGAGCGAATAAATAATTGGGATGAAAAAATGAGAAAAAATAAACAAAAAAAAAAAATCGACGAAGATGCCATGCGTCTATCGTCAGTTGACCAAGCGACACGCATCATGCATACAACTTACCATGTGTTTGATTTTAAGAGAGACACATGTCACAACATCCGCAAGCCACGTGTTGCGCTCAGCCACCCACGATATGTGACGTGTTGTTTTCGTGTCACCCTCTGTGTCATTGGCGTGTCACCACGTGTCGCTTTCATGGTGCATACGTGGTCAGCGCTTTGTTTTCCTCGGTGTCATGTGCTAAGGCGGTGCATGTTATACACGCGCCATTTTCTAAACATTGTTTTTCGACAGGACCGATTCCGAGCTGTTTAGAATTGTATTTTCTTTTGACTTGTGCCTTTAGTTTTCACTTTTGGTCTAAGGTGAATCACACTCTCTTTGAATGAGAGTGTCCTAGTGTGTTGTTTTTGTTCTTCAACACCTTTGCTTATCAAACTATTTTTCCAGATTTTGATTCTCTATATTTTCATTCAAATCTATTTTTCTCATTCGATTCTAATCCAAATTAGGCTTGTAATATATTGTTCAAAAGCTCTTTTCAAACCCTATCTAATGGTGTAATAATCACACGAAGAAAAAAAAATTAAAATGACATTAATGCCTAAGAAAAAGTTCGGGGTTTCATACATCTATTTCTTAGATTTTCAATTTGGAAAAATTAAGTTTCATTGCATGTTTTATCATGTAATCATGATCACAAACCAAGAAACAATCTAAACCAAGCTCTAATACCAATAAAAGAATTCAAACAATATATAAATTTGATATAAAATAATAAAACGGAACCTAAAACATACCCGTTTTGTGTGGTAAAAATTGTCTGGATTCTTTGGATTGTTCAACTAGTCAGAGTTCGATCACCAATTACGGGATCAAACCCTCAAATCACGATGTAAGAATCTTATCATATATATATTTTTTTAACCGTGTTTACTCTTTTTGTTCTGTGTTTGTTGTGAATTTTTCATCAATCTTTTTTAAATGAAATACAATACATATTTATAAGGGTGGCAGTTATTTTCTAATAACCTTAGTAACTGCTAATAATCGCCAATTGTTACTCGATCCAATTCGATTCAAATGGATTTAGATCAGACCGTGTGTTTAGATCATTTTAGATAGACTCAAACCACAATCCAATAACCCAACACCATGTTATATATCTGTGCATAGCTTTACATTTTAGGAAAACCTTCTTCACCTACTTCAATTCCTTTTAATTTTCCAATTTTGCGCTTGCTTCTCTCTCTATTTATCTCTGAGTCATGAATGAAAAAGAAAGGCATTTATTGTGTGGGTTTCTTGGGGAATGTGAAAGTAAAGGTTCATTATTTATAGAATTTATAATAAGGACATTTGAAAATAATGGATGTTTGAGTGTGAAAGCTTTTATTTCACTCTTTGGAAGATATTTCAAATCCTTCTATTTATGCTTCCTGAATACGCACGGTGACACAACTCAAAAGCACTTGTTTTATTCTCTTTAACGGTCTATTTAGCTTGCTGCCTCTTAAACAGATTAATTCAATCACAAACAGATTCAATTAATTCTGTTGGCAGCAAGAACTCATCATAAACAATCAGCTGTGAAGTACAAAATATAAAATTTGCATGATTCAACAAGATTATGTATAATTACAGCCAGGGGCATTTCATCCATGCTACAATTAATTAACCAAATCATCAAAAGTTAATTATAATTTCCATGAAATTAACTTTTAATTTATGGATCAATTTGTATCAGGATATTTATCTTCTCATGAAGGAAGATAATTCTTAATATAAGCTATTCAAATAGCTGTTCAACTCAAACTCAAAGTTTAGATGTAGTCAAACTATATAAGATGACTCATATAAATAATTTTGTATCAATCAATTAATAGCAATCAAAATTCATTATAAGAATTGTCGAAACGTTTTTAATTTGCTTCGATATGGAACATTATATCTATTATCATGGGATTTACAAGACCATTAACATATTCAACTTTCCTTAATGAAGAATTTTGACTGTCATTAAATTCTTCCACACACACAGAGGCACGGACGGGGTTGCAACAACCAATTCCATTATCAAGGGATTTACAGGATCATTAACACATTCAACTTTCCTTAATGGGGCATTTTGACTGTCATTAAATTCTTCCACACACTTACGCGCGCACGCACACCAGGTTTCAACGACCAGTTCCAACTGGGTGCCACACTTGCGTTGAGGTCATTTCCAAAAATTTGAGGTAGATATCACCTCCACCACTTTCTGGTTAAAAATAAATTAATGATCGACGGGCCCCAAGGTTACAAAAGCAACCAATAAGAGGAGAGGAGAGATGGGACTGTCTCACATTCTCTTTTGTTTTCTTTACAGAGATTCAGATTCTCTCATAGCAAATGATAAACCCATTGTCACGCTTTCCTGACAGACCATGATGAATCATGATGAATACTGGCAGCAAACTTTCCTAGCATTGTGAGGAAGCCTTGAGGAAAAATGGAGCTGTACACCATTTTGTATTTTATAGCTATGTGCTGATTTACTAAAATGTCCTTAAAACCTTTAACAGTGCAGTCTTCCATAAATATTTACTTGTTTATAATTAGTTAATATTTACTTGTTTATAATTAGTTATTTCAATAATTATACTCAGTTTGAAAATTTTGTATATTATTACAACAATAAGAAATCTTTTGAGTAACTTCAAAAAAAAAAAAAAAAAAAAGAAATCTGTTTAGCATTTTTGAAAATATAATGATTAATTTAACCTCAATTATAGCTTATGGGGACCAAAAATTTTGATTTTTGCCCTTGAATTATAATATAACTAGCATACAACATCATTTAAGCGAAGTAAAAAAATTTTATAATAAAAAAGTTAGAAAAATATTTCAAGATGAAAATATACTTTGACATGATTGGACATCCTAATAGGATAATCAAGTTCTCCAACCGTTATGCATGGATTGTTTCCCCATCTTTATGTGAATCTTTCGTCCACCTCCATGTAAGTGAATTCCTTCTATATGGGAGCAGTATCCTAAATCGTGCCACCACTGTTCTTATTTCGGTTGGTCCCGATAATCTTTTGGATCGGTCCCACTCTAAAATATATGTATTATAATCAAATATATCTGATTTTAAAAAAGTATAAACTAATCAATCAAATTCATTCATTGTATTCTCTCTCATATTTAATTCAAATGTAATTGATTAATTTGATCGGTTAGTTCTTACATTTTAAAATAAGTTATACTTTATTATACTTGATTATAAAAGTATTATACATAAAAAAAATCTAAAAAAACCCTTAAAATGATAAATAATCTCAATTTACCCAATTTTTAAATTTATTAACCAAAAAACCCCCTGCTCTCAACCAACAAGAGTGGTTTTTTTATGGCATTGGGACCAAATGTTTAAAAGACTATAATACCCTTCTTAGACTATTTACCTACTAAAATTAAAAATAAAAAATAAACATAAATATAAAAATAATTAAAAATGGTAAAATGACAAAAGTTTTAAAATAATTTTTTAGTTTACCATAAAAATTAGATATAATAATTAATTATATTTAAAATTGTTAAGAAAATCCTAATAAATAAATATTTAAATAATGAAATAAAAAAGGAAATCAACCCAGATCTGGGTTGGTTTCCTTAACTGGAATTTTTTTCTTAATTTACTATATTTATTTGTTTGATTGATTTCCCTTTTTATTTTTTTTATTTACTAAATTATTTGTTGGTTGATTTCCTTTTAAAAAAATCATCACAATTAGTTGTTGATTTCCTTTTATATGGAGATCTTCAAGATCTTCATCTCACAATCACAAACCAAAAACAACAAAAATTAATCATTAATCAAACAAAAAATATCCACCATAAAAACCACCAGCATAAAAAAACAACCAAAAAATAAAAAAACCCAGAAAAGACAACCACCATAACAATTTATAATATGTTTTTCCATTAATCAAAAATCAATAACAAAAACCCAGGAACCAAAAATAAAAAACATAAGTATAACAAAAAAAAAAAGGAAGAAAAAGAAAAAGAAAACAACCCACATTACAACCCTGAAAAAACAATTTGTATTTGGTATTTCCATTAATCAAAAGTCAACAACAAAAATCCGAAAAAAAAAAATCAAGAACCACCACCAGCATCACCACATAACAACCACCCAGACAAAACTATTTTTATTTGATATTTTCATTAATCAAACCCATCAAAACCAAAAACCAAGGAATATTTTTCCCCATAAATAAAAATAAAAAAATTGATGGAACGATGGAGAGCCTTGGGTCTCCTTTGCCGAAGACTAGACCGGCACTACCGCCAGCAAGCCGAGACGGCGATGGACTTGACAAATTCGACTTTGACATTGGCAATGGATAATGATGTTGATGATTGATGGTGTTGGCCTAATGATTGATAATAGTTTGGGAGATTGATGATGCTTTTTTTATGATGGTTTGGGTCCTTTGGGAGATTGATGATGGTTTGGGTCCTTTGGGAGATTGAAGAAAAGAAGAGAAGAAGAAGTAGAAGTAGAGAGATGGTGGGCAGTTTATGAAAATTTTCTTTATTTAGTTTTTATTATTTTTTTCTTTTTTACTTCATGCAAATTTAAATAAATGGTTTTCAACTATCCTCCATATAAGTTATCAAGATCAAATGACACTTTTATCTTTAAAATTAACGGATCCATTACTTTATTGATGGATCCATTATTCCATTTAACTATTGAGCTGTTTTGGTTATTAGTTTCAAAATCATGGGGTTTGATATCATTTTCAATTTCAGAAGTAAATTAATAATCACCATATATATATATGTGTGTGTGTGTGTGTGTATAACTTAAAATAACATAGCCAAACTCTCCGCTCTACCCATATAATGGAACTTGTGGAGCAAGCCAAACCCAAAATAGGTCTGCCACATCGGGGATCGAATTGACAGCACCTGTTATGAATTTATGCCCCTTCTCACAGCCTACGCTAGCTTACTTGAACTCGTTTCCATGCGCATATTATTTAACGATAAAATCGTAGTTTGTCACACAAATTAGCTAAAAATATTTCTTCATTTTTTTTAAATTACTTATATTTTGACCAAAGTATATAAACATAATTATGAATCACATGTACATGAAATCGTTATAAGGGTAATTTTGGCACCTCGAAAATAAGAAAAAAAAAATAAGTAAAGTATTCAGATAAAAGTAAGAGAAAGTCCACAATTTTGCAAATATGCTTTAATTGTATTAGTAGATCTCAGCTTTAAATTGCAGACCAGTAATATGTTTAATAGTACTAGCAGTAAAGTTTTCAGATAAAGGTAAATTACAGACCAGTAATATAAATTTATTAGAATCATATTAATCATCGAACAAGATTAATTTAAGATTTTGTAAGTAAATTAAGATATTGTGAATTCTTCAACTGATTATATAAAATCAAAATTTGTTATGAATATGGAAATATCTATTGGATTTGTTTGACTTTGTATGATTTACTTGAATTCAATGGAAATAGCATTTGGTGTCAGCTGTTGCTTAACTTAAAAACAGAGCAAATCCTAAGAGACGAACGTGATCTCTCCTCTGAGTGGTTGCTTTCTTGACCTTGAGAACAGATGGTGCCCATCGATTACATTTTATTTGGATTCTCAAGCTTTTATTGATTAGAAAAAAATTTCAGTGCACGATGTTAATAATTAGATAGAAGAGATTTGAAGAAATATGCATGGTACGTAGGCTTCATCAGTTCTAATTTGCATATTCTTTTAGCAATTTAGTAAGCGAGAATATTGGAGGGTCACGACTCATGATGATGATTGACGGTACAAATGTGGGTATTGTGTATGTAATTAATAAATTATAAAATCAACGGATTATTTAAATTTCATCGACTGCCAACTGATTAAAATTATAACTGAAACATAATAATTTGGGTTGACAGATTGGGTTTGGATAAATCCGATGTGAGCTCCTTTTTCCACCCTCGAATATTATACAACTAAATAATTGAATAAATTCTTTAACTTGGATATAATGCATTTATTATTAAATGAGTGACACAAGATAATCTATAGCACGTCGTATCATGTGATAATTTAATGTATTTAACTCAAACTTAATATATTTAATTCGTAGCATTTATTTAATAAAAGTCCAAGTACAATTATTCTATCAATTAATTTAAAATAAATTTACTTTTATTAATCGCACTAATTCGAACGCAACACTTTTATAAATGGATGAAACATATTAACCTGATTATTAATCTGATACCATTAAGTCAATTCCGATTTCATGGTCGGTTGTCGAGCCATGACCAATGGGAGCATCTATTATGTATGCAATAAAATATAAAATAACAGAATGTATGATTTGCCTACCTAACCCGTCAAGCAGTGTGTGTGTTTGTAACATTACCCCACTTATGTTCCAGATATGAAGCGAGAACACAGGACAGCCCATCTAACATCATCCAACATTTTTATTAAGTGAACATAAAAGTTGCTCAATTTCCAACGAGGAACAAGTAGTTGGTGGATTTTACCTAAAATGGAAGGTGATTATTCTAATCCTGAATTTTACCTAAAATGGAAAGTGATTATTATAATTCTACTAGATCTTGAGGCAACCATTTATCTAAAATGGAATCGACAGACCCCTCGTGATGTCAAGATCAAGAAAGCAACCACTTAGAGAGGAGAGATGGAAGAGGTGTGAAATGGAAAAAATGTTGATCCCATTATTTAACCCAGCCTACCTAACTCAGCAAGGGAATCAAGCAGTGTGTGTTTGGGTAAAACTCGCTCATTACTGGAATAGTTAAAGACAGCTAGCAGTGAAGGAGGAGCCTAACATACCGTGCATCTTTGACTAGATTGAGAAGGTTTCTTTCTTCAAGCTCGACCAGGATGGCAAAGCCTCCTCTGCATCAATATCATGGATTTCACCCCACATATTGATGATCGCCTCAAGAGGAGTCTTCTTGTCTTCGGGAAAAGGTCCCAAATTCAAGAAGCATTCCCTAACCATTTCAGGCTAGTATTTGATACTCATTGCCATCCGATCAAGCATGCTTTCATGGGACTCACTTATCAGCTCCTCTCGAGACAGCCTCTTCTGAGCACCTTTCCAATACATTTCAGGTTGGCCCCTCAATGAAGCTCCATTCACTTTTAGAGCCACTGGGAGGCCTTTGCATTCGTTTGCAATCTATTCCACAAAATTTTCAAAACTATCAGCTATGATGTATCAAGCAATATATATAGATAATAAAGAGATCGTTTAATGAAGTTTCTTCACCATTTAGAATAAGCATACCCTTTTGAGAAAATGACAATCGAAATCTTCAATTGCATTTAGAAGAATTTTCATCTCCTTTGTTAACTTCATTGTCGATGAAAGTTTCATCTTCTTTGTGCGGCAAAAATGGGCGGATGTCAGTTTTCAATTCTATCAATTTGAATCTACAAATTTTGTATCTTTGAGGTCCATGGGCCTGTTATTCTGCTCAGCCCATCTTTTAATTTGCTACTGCATTTGAGCTTTGGCTGCTTGCTTGTATTAATTTTATTTTATTTTTTTTAAAACTAAATTTATATAAAAATAGAATTTACAATAATCAACTATGACTAGTTTCTATTTCAGCATCAAAATAATATGTAAAAAATTCCAATAAAAAATATGACATTGAATAACATATGTGATTTGGCATATATTACTTTAGTACTTTATTTTCATCCATGTACATCAAATCAGTAGTACTCATCATTATATAATAATTGGTCTATAAATTAAAATGAACGGAAGACTTCAATTTTAATTGAATTTATTTCATTGTCGAATAATTGTTATTTTTAAAGGCAGGGACGTTGGAAAAGTGTTGTAGTACTGAAACACAAAGTTAACACTACCTTTTCTTGTGAGTACAGGTTTCAAAATGAGCTTTCAATTTTTTATATCAATAAAAAAATGTTAAAATCTCTGAATTTTAAACAAGGAGACATATTGAAATTAATTAAATTAATAATGAAAGCATGAGAACTGTTTATTAATATTTTTTTTATTGGCTCATGTATTATTTTAGCTAGCTTAACAATGACCGTTGATGTATGACAATTGGATCAGCAATAAAGGGGAGTAATTTAAAAATGTAGTAATTCATATGTTTTTTTTTTTAAGTAAGTAATCCATATGTTATATTGAAAGTTTTTACAATAGAGAGTTAAATATATCTTATTAATAATTGTAACAGTTTAACAACTTTTTAAGTTATTCAAAATAGAATCAAGGAACAAAAGAGAATTTTCTTCCCATTGACTGCACTTTGAGCTTCAATTTCTCAATCACCTAAGCACTATTTTGATCAAAAGGCTATACCAATTCAATGACCTCATGAAGGAAAACACGAATTCATCTTGATCTTTCGAAACCAAGATTTAAAAAAGAAAAAAAAAAAAAAAACCAACCAAATTATTCATGAAAATGGACTTCTGTATCCCTTATTTTCCAACAAAATGAAAGAGAAAGAGTGATGTAGAAAAGAGCTTGAGTTTTGTCTTACTCGTTAAGAGTAAAATTGATACTTTACACTTTAGGTAATATTACAACTTAGAGGTATTAATGCGGTGATGATGAAAAAAGAAGAGGGAAGATAAGTGATATCTCTCTCCATTTTCACTTTGTTTTCTAAATTAATATAATAATTTAGGTTTTAAAATGGAAACATGGCTCAAATACTTGATGTTGTGGTATAAGGTGTGAGAGGTATACCATTTTGGCCAACTTCATCCTGCCAAAATTCTAGTTGTATTAATATTAAATATGTGTCAAATAATTGGAATCCAAACTATATATTTTATGTTTCTATCAAACTTCAATATTTTAAACCTCTAGTAAATCCAATAGAACTGGTATTTGCTTTTTCGTAGGGAGATGTATTTTAATATTGATATAACAAAACTTTTTAAGAACTTGACAAGTATAGGGAACCATTCTATTTGTATAGGTAAGTTGTTATATAGAGTTGAATCTTTATGACTTTGGTATTGTACTCATTGACTCAATAACTAACAAAGCTTTGATTTCAGTGTACAATGAGTAAATAACCAATGAAGCTTAGGGAATTTAATGAATAATGACACATTACAGTACTACATTTATACAAGAGCCAATGAGAGAGCTGACATGTTGGAAAAAAGCAAAAAGGATGCTGGACTAATAAAAAATAATCTTTTGAAATATGATTCAAAATTTGACAGCAAATATGGCTAAGTGACTCTGACAACATGTTGCCCATGATTACATGTTACATCAAAGAAGAAGCTAACTTTGAAGGAAATGTTTCTACTGGTTATATTGAATCTCAAAACTTGAGGCTCAACTCTCATTTCATGCCATATGGAGCTCTCACGACAGCTTTGTACACTGACTAAATGTGGCCCACATTTGTCACCTCTCATGTAAACGTTACCTTCTTCCTGAGATTTGGGATGATGATAGATGAGAGGTTGAGTCCATGGTAGTGGTTGTTTTGCAGGCAAAAGACTATGATCTTGGTTAAATTGCTAATGGAAGTAATGTTGTGACCCATGGAGCAGAGGAATTGAACATAGTCTTTTGTGTTGATGTTATATATGAGCCCTGTACTTATTCAATGTAAGTAGGACCCTCATCAAATATGTCTTGTATTCCAATTTGAGAAGCTGCAATTGCACAATTTGTGTTACAAATGGTCATGCTTATATAGTTTCTGACACATATCAAAATAAATAGTGACACAATTGGGGAATGGATGTAAGCCATTTGAAAATTAAGCACCATATAAACGGCAAGACGTGGTATGTCACCCTTCTTTCACTCTTTAAAGAAAGTATCGCACGAGACTGCACAAGTATGAGTCCAATGCCTTCTGCTTGCACGACAGATACTGCTCCAGTACCCATTTTTCTGTCTTATATTGAAAATCACGGTATGATTTTTCCTTCCGCTAATGTTGCATTACGACTTCCCAACTGACAATCCGGGCTGAAACAAGTTAGGTAATATCAGTTTATGCATAGATTCAGATAAAGAGAGAGGGAGAAAGAGCGAGTTCTTACACGGAACCATCTAAATTTTGGGGAGCTATATGTTCAAGGTACGTGAGACCAAAGAATCAATAGTTTACTTTTATAGTGTCAACACACAGGTCCTGCAAAAAAAAATAATAATAAAAATTGTTTTAACTACTAGTGAGTACATTCTTTTCCATATTTGAGTTAAAATTGTTTACTTTACCCAAAGAATCTGGTTATTTCAAAGTCTAATAGCGCTGTTGGAAAGGCCTTGTCTATTGCAGTGCTTCTGACTATAAGGAGCCACCTTGATCAACGCATGAAAAAAGCCTATTGCGATTTAATCACATTGAATCAATGTAAGAGAACAATGGTATAATATTAATATCCATTCCATTGTTTAAAGCATCATGAAATACTTTTAGAAGATCAAAATCCGAATATCTAGTGCCCCAAAAAGCCTTGTAAATAGTTAAGTGAACAAGAGGCGTCCCTCTCTAGCCTAACCTGACACCAGCTCTTTGTAGTTAGCTTTGTCAAGAAAATTGTCTGCTGCTATTGGAGCCGCATGAGTGCTGCGGTCAATGGCGTCTCGTGGCAATAGAAGCTCCCTCATTCAACCCTTGGCCTCTACTTCTTCTAGTCGTTCTGCCTACTCAAGTAAAATCATCTCCAAAGTATTGATCTACACTGCAGGAAGAAAACATTTGAAGCTAAAAATCTAATGTCTACAATGTGAATGAGATAAAAAGCTAACAATCTTAATGGCTTATCAGGTAGATGCACTAAAAGCAAGCACTTGAAGTGCAAAGGAATGATAGTAATGATACTAACCAGAACAAATGATAACAAATCTAGCAATAAATCAAGGAAACACAATATTGAAATTGAAGAACATTATACCTTTAACAATTGCACTGGCAAGTTTTCTAAACAACTCTGTATAGTTTTCTAATTCATACTCTATGGAGTGTATCAACTCGATATATATTCGACAATGGAAAGTCGGGTGATTCAAATGATTTCTCGACAATTAAATTAGCAAAAAGAAATTACAATCAACATTGAATTGTACATTCTGAATTATCGTCGAAATGCAATAATAATGTGTTATCATTGTCATAGTTACCATCACACCCTCAACTAAATGGTTAAATCAGTAGTCTTTTTTACTCGTACATAGGGAAAACTGTGGAAAAACAATGACGATGATAAAGGCCTATGAGATCAAGAGCGAATGCTTCCCTGTAATGCCAAATCGGCCATTGTATCAATAAAGCTTAAAGTATCTTTAAATCATAATAACCATAAATAAAAGTTTAATTTAGTAAGTCAGAAAATTAAGTAGTTCAATAGTAAACTTATAACAAATATGAAGACAGCAGAATAAAACCTTGGTAGCTTTCCAAAGAACACATTGCAAAGTGCTTTTTAGACTATTATAGAGAAATATGCTACAATTTCACTCACCAAAAGGAATAAATCAATCAAAACAAAGTTAAATGATAAGAGGGAGTTCACTAAATTATTAAAGTCTGTTGATATGCACAGAAAAAATTTATTTACCTTCTTGATAAGTTGGGTTTCTTCCTGGGAGCTATTCTACAAAAACATAATTCTTTTGGGTTGTGGTTTGTCCTCCTCTTTTTCATCCAATATTTCAAGATGTTGGCCATACATTAAGTTCACTCCACATTTTTCTACCTTGTAGTTGTCTATATTCAAAACTTCATCATACCTACCATGAGCAATGGGCACCAAATAGAATTGAAAAGATAACTGATTGTCATAAAGTTCATTGAAAAAGTAGAAGCCAAACTCAATCTCTACATGGTTTGACCTAAAGGCAAACATTGGAAAGTGTGGTAGCTTCAATTGACGTATTTTATTATTTATCACAGCACATCGGTCTCCATCTTTAGATTTTGCACTGCATACACACTTGACATAAAATAATGTATCCAAATTTTTGCCATGATGAACGGGTTGTCTGTCTTGAGTTGTCACAACAATGCACAGAGCAAAACATAAGAAGTTATAATTGAACCAATTTGGAGGCAGATTCACATCAATAAAAGATCCCTTGTTTTGATACTCGAACCATACTGGAATCTCAGTATCAGGATAATAAATAGTAATAGATGGTAGAAATCCTTGATCAACCTAAATTAAGGAAAAAATTAGTTTACAACATCCTTGATTTTACCACCAAGTAATTACAAACAAAAACCAAATTATTCCAAAAAATAAAAACACATTATCACATTAAAAATGGAGGCAGAGAAACAAACCTGTTGATAAGTTATTTTCTTAATTGAAGCTGCTTGACCTTGTATTTCAAATAGACTATCTTGTGCAAAATTGTCGAGCGAATTACGATCCAGTTTGAAACAATTGAAGAAATTAGCAATCATGTTTTCACCATCATCTAGTGCAAACACATCATTATGAAATGAAGGACATGATATTTGTTCCAATGATGTGCAATTGGCTGCATTTATACTTGCCCATGGAAGCTTCGGTAGAACTTTAAGCCTCTCACAACTGCTGATACTTAGCCATTGTAGCTTGGAGAGATTTATGATGCTTTCCGGTATACTTTCGAGATTGATTTTGCGCAAAGATAAGGTCTCCAGTGAGGTTAAGCAACCGAGACTGTCAGGAAGCTTATCAATCTTTAAGCAATTATTGAGGTCGAGCCTTTCAAGAGTTTTCAACTTACAAACACTGCTTGAAAGACTTTTAAGCCTTGAGCAGTCACTGAGATCCAAATAACGTAGTCTGCAGAGATTCTCCAACGATGACGGGAGTTCTTCTATTGGGATATCTATTAATTGCAAATACTCAATATTATTTGGGAATTCTGGAAGCATCTTGACTTTTGAGCAGCGAGTGACTGCAAGACGTCTTAGAGATTTGAAACCACTATAATCTGGAATACCGGTAAGGCTTTCGCAACCTCCAAACCGCAAACTCCATAGCTTATTCAAATATTTATAAGATGATGGAATTTCACACAAACTCGGCAGCTCAGCGAGTTCTAATAGTTCAACATTGTTTGGGAGTCTTGGAGCCACCTTGAGTTTGTTGAAACCAATGACAAAAATCGCTTCTAGAGATTTCAAACCACTGCAATCTGGAATACTCTCCAGACAAGAATGTCTTTTAGAAAAGTTCATAAGATGAATAGATTGCAGCTTAGGGAGATGTTGGATAGATGATGGAATTTCAGTCAAACTTGTACAACCAGATAGAACCAACCTTTCCAGATTTGTCGCTGTTGAGAGATCTGGCAAACGAGTTAGGTTCTCGGACCAACTAAGGTCAATGATTTTCAGATTATCAAGTTGCTGCAAGTAACAAATAAAGATAATTAAAATAATAATTAACACAATTTAGCACTGCTGATATTACAAATTTCAATAAATAAAATCATCATATAAATATCTAACATACCGGTGAACCGCACCATAGTTCTTCGACTTTGCTACTTTTCATTCTAAGTTCCACAAGATTCTTTGAAAGAACATTTGATTGCAATGATTTCAAGGGACATCCATCCCAATTGAGATACCTTAAGTTAGTGAAAATAGATTCAAGGCCTTGAGAAACATGCACCCTATTCCCACTATGTTTTGAGGCATAAAAATCCAAAAATCTCAAGTTTTGCATATTTGCAAAAGCACAAGGATGTAAGTATATAGCTTCTGATTTTGACATATCCAAAGAGATCCCCTCAAGTGTTATGGTTCCCTAATATATAGTGGAAAAAAAAAGAAAAGAAAGTCAATATCAAATATATATATAAAAGGTATGTATTAAGAAAACAAAAGAATAAAAATAATTAAATAATGATATTCAAACTCCTAATACATCAACCTATAATTATTAATATATTAGTAAAAAATAATTTATCAAGTTTATATTTTAAGAACATTTAACTCTCATTGAAAAGCTTCATAATTGACATACTACATACTGGTCAAACCCACAAAAATGATATATTTTCGTTAAACCAAATTGGTGAGCTTATGCCAAAGATTAATATTGGAAGTGGCACTTTACATATTAATACTACTACTAAATCTCACCGTTACATTAGTCAACACATCATATATATCCTTGTGGTGCCACAACCGACTACGTTTGCCAGGATCATTGATAGATTCTTGTCGAACAATCTCTTTGCCCATTGCTTGTAGCAAATCATGCATTGTAAGCATATTGTTTGATGTGGTTATAAGAGATTTATCAATGAGAGCATCTATTCCGCTATCAGGGAAGAAGCCGCAAGCTTTCATGAGTGCTTTTACGTGATCAACGTTCCACCTTTTAAAAAAACATGCAATATCCAAAAAAATATTTTGTTGATCATTATCTAGATCTTGATAACTAATTTTCAATACTTCATGAATATTCCTATCAAAATTTTTTTCCAATTTTTCCATTGCACTCTCCCAAACTTCTTTTGTCTTGCCGAACAACGAGGAACCCAAAACCTTAAGAGCTAGTGGAATGCCTCCAACCATTTTAACTACACTATTTGATAGCTCCATATAATCTACATCAGGGTGGTTTTGTCTGAAGGCATTTCGGCAAAAGAGCTTTAGAGCATCACTAAAACATAATTCCTTAACCTCATATATATTATCATCCATGCAACAATTCTTGAGTACTTGTTTATTTCTTGATGTTATAATGATTCGACTTTTAGAATCGAGACACCTAGGATTTCCAATGAGAAGTTCTACTTGACTAAGATCACTTACATCATCCAAAATAATGAGAAACTTCTTACGCCGCATTTTCTTCATGAACGTACCAATATGTATATTTTCATCCCCTAATAACGCAGAAAGAAGCCCCCGCCGCAAGCAGTTTAGTCCAAAGTGTTGTTTTGAAGCTTCCCTAACACTGTCAACAAAGTAAGAAGCATCAAATTGACAAGAGAATTTGTCGAATAAAGCATTGGCAAGAGTTGTCTTGCCTATACTCCCAAATCCCCATATTCCTACAATGCCTCTCTCTAACATGGTTTCAAGTTTTTTGATACTTGAATCTATTCCGACTAGATCCTTATTGTCACATGGGGGCATATTAATGTTCAGCCACTTCAAAACATCTTCAACAATATTTTCCACCAGTTTAGAATCCGGCCTAACAATTAAATAAAAAACCAATAGTAAGTAGAACTAAATGGAATTCTCTCCAGAGAAATTAAACATAGAAAGATAAACATAAAGGATAAATATGATCTGAATCTGGACAGATATATATATATATATATGTATGTATGTATATGTATGTAAACTTACTTAACAACATTTGAAACAAACCCAGAAATATTGGCTGCTTCCTTGAGATCATCCCTCCATTTGTGCACTTTGTCTAAATCCTCCTTAAAACGATCTTCATGCTTATCAAATGCATCTGCATAACTCCCAGTTTGCCTCCTCACTTCGGATGGCTCTATTTTATAGAAAACCGAATTACAATTTGTCCATGGTTTTTATTGCATTCAAGGATCTTCTCAAGCTCTTCGAGACACCATGTGGAATCAGCGTAGTTTTCTGAGAAAATGACAACCGAGATCTGTGACTCTCCAATGGCTTGGAGGAGAGCTGGGGAGATTTCTTGCCCTCTTTCAAGCTGATCATCAATGAAAGCATCAATTACTTTCCTATCAAAAGCTTCTTTAAGATGGCTGAGGAAATTATCGCGAATATCGTCGCCTCTGAAGCTGACAAAAACATCATGCTTGATTGCAGGACGAGGAGAAGAAGGAGAAGGAGAAGGAAGTGGAAGAGGAGAAGGAGAAGAAAAATAAGAACGAACTGAAGCCATTGACGATCAAAGAAGGAGAGTTTAGATGTGGTGATGACAGACCAGAGATCTTGATATGTGAATGCTTTACAAATATTCCTCTGTTTTGTATATTTTATATTTCACTCATCTCGAGTCTTCATTGAATTTGATTTGTAGTTGCATGTCTCATCTCTTGGTAAATGCCAAGCAACTTCGTGGAAGCTACCTAATATTTAGGACTGCGTGAAAGCTTAATGTCAACAAATCGCTTTAATTATTGCAGACCCTTCCATTTAATACTCGACAGATATTTGATTGGAAATGGTTAGTAATGGCCTTTATCTTTAAATTAATCAATTTAAAACTATTTAATATTTATTATTAAACATATATAATAAATTTTAATAAATAAATAATAAAAAGCTACATTTGCGGCCAGGATATATTTACTGCAATTTACCATTACAATTTATGTTTAGCCGAGTCTCCCCATTGGCTCCGAGTAATGAAGTCTTCATTGACTTTACTGTGGTTGGATATCTCATTTCCTAGAAATTACATGCTTAGCTGTTTCCCTGAATGGTCTACCAAAGTTTTATTTAGAATCTATCAATTCTTACTAATGAAAATTTGAAATAAATTGTCTTAGTTCTCAACATATTTCTCCAGTTAAAATTCTCTTCATAAAAAATAATATAGATTGCCAAAATTGTTTTTTTTTTTTTCCTAATACATGAAGATAATTCACCCAAATCCTGCAAAATTCAAAAATGATCTCCCTTTCCTGCACATTTTCCTATGTTACCTCAACGGCTTAACCAATATTAAAACCTTGAAAATTTCAATAACAATTCTATCGGTTTGCTTCTATAATTCTATTCAACATAAAATAAAATAAAATAAAATAAAAAAAGAAAGAAAGAAAAACAACTGTCAATTCGATTAATCACAACAAGATAGTAATTCAAAATGAAAAATAATAACATGATAAATGTAAAATATTCCTTCCCTTACAAAAATATCACAGAATACTATCGTACCACAGTCCAAAAAGGTTTTTCATGTATAATATCCAAAAACGAGGGAAGAAACCGATTTGAAAGCCTAAAAACTTCAAAAATAGTAGTAAAAAATTTGAATAGAAGAATATGGCCATTTGGATTTCAAATACACCTTTGAATCCCATTGTTCTGACATCGGGACAACCATCTGTATTTTTTTTTTTTTTTGGTAATTAAAAAAAAAGAAGAAAAAGAAACTTGTATTAATCGATGTAATGAAATCCTACAAACACAGAAAGTCAAAAACAACTTCCTCTTCTAGTGATTCTAAACCGGAATTTCACACCAAATGCTCCAATCAGATGATGTGGCTGACCTGGCTGACCTGGGCCATTAGCCAGTAAAAATTGCAATGAATGTATGAATAATCATGAATTGAAATCCATCAGCCACTTAATAATACTTGTAACCTGAAGAAGCAAACTGCGATGGTGCAGGTGGCAACCGATTAGGTGTACGCCTACTGCCTGAGTTTTGGTTGCCACCTGCCTGAGTTCAAACCAGAACTGACGTCGCCATTCTCAGCTGGATCACTGTAACGCCGGCTGTGACCATTGGATTTAGATCTAGAGTAGTCATTATATGAACCACGGTTCACAGGTCCATTGGCGGCTGCATCAAATGCAGATCTCCAGTCATCGTGTGATGCGCCACTTGTTCTCAGGCTGCTTTCTGCAATAAGAGAAACAAAGGATTAAAAGTGACAAGATGTGTATAAAAGATCAATTTTTTTGCACTTTGTACATGAACGAAACAATACCTGTCCCAGTGTCACCACTGGACTAGTTGGAGGCAGTAGCTGCCCTATTGTCATGAATGCTAAGTCGTTCTGTTAGTTTAAAAAGAAGCGTGGACTGTTTCTGATACTGCTTCCTCCTATGCTTCACATTCTGGTCCTTCTGAAGTAGCTCTTCAATCCTTTCAGTGCTTTGTGCACTACAGAAATCGAAATGATAACATTATAAGCATAATTTTTCTTGAAATAAAATTTACGATATACAACTATAAGAGAACAGCACTAGCAGGGCAACCAGAAGCTAACACACATATTCTACAAACAAATAGTTAAATGAGAATATGTTCAACCTAACGGAGCCATATAACTGATTTAACATGTCTTCCGCTTTCTCAACTTGGCAAAGAACAACTGCCTGCTCAAGCAATCACAAAAATATTAAAACAGTTTTACAACGAGCCACTGTAAGGATGGAAAATTACGACAACAAAGAATCAAGTGTACTTTCGGCACATCAGCAGCCAAACTGTTCAAAACTGCTTTGACATAACAACACTTCTTGAGACATCCATTGAAGTTCTTCTGAGTCAACGGGGTGTTCGAGTCATAGTATCCTACAAAAAGACCATCAAAATTATTAGTACAACATTTTTCTATGTCAAGGTGAAGAAAACATCAATTTTCTCGTGAGATAGATTTCACAAAGCAAAACAGTAGACTCACCAGAGAACCATCAGATAGACTCTGCCGTAGGGTCTGACCTTCAGATGCCACCTCAATTTGTCCTCCTCTTGCTTGAACAACTTGGCTTATCTTGTTTATCCATTCAACCTTGTCTGCCATGCTCTCAGCCTTCCAAACAACAGCACTATGGGCTGCAAGACAAATGGAGTTTAAACTGAGTATTAGCAAAACTGAAACAAATATGTAGACATGATCACAGCCAGATGAGCAGGCATTGTCTGATAGAAAAGTACCTTTCAGAACAGTTTTATATGGAACCTTGCTAGTTATCTTAAAAACAGGACTGGGTGCTTTCGCACAATCTGGTCCATTAGCCTTTTCATCTTTCGAGCTTTTTGCAGGAGGCTCCTCCTCATCTGAAACCTCTTCAATATTGCACTCCTGTAGAAGTTGGTGCATAAGCAGTATCTAGTTCAATAGCATTTCCTTAAGATTCTAAAATTCACTCTACAGGTCCAGATGACATAATGAAATTTAAAACGCTTGTTTGCAAGTAGATTTAGATGCAGCAAGTAATTGCAACCCTAGATACATTAAATAATCTTGATAACCAAAGAAAAACAAAATTATGATTCTCCATACCTCGGAAGTGATGACACCATGGAAATGCCGTTCCTCTTGCTTTTTGGTATAACCAAGCTATAAAATGATGGGTAACTAAAATTACAAATAATAAAAATTACTGTATTTGTAACATACATATACACTAACCCATAACTCTTGGATGGAACGATAAACATCATACTAGGATGGAGCAGGGGAATCTTAAACGAAAGAGGCTGCCTAAAATAACCATTATGTTAAGTGACAAACCTTTCCAGTCTTCTCATTCAAAACAAACCATCGTCTGCTCCATCCATTGGTTTTAGCACTTTTCTTCAATATAAAACCTGAACATTACATAAAGTCGAAATTTTATATGCACATTCAGGTTGCCAAAAAACTGAAAAAGATAATACATAATCAGGCAAGCAAGGTTTTATAATGGCATTCCTAAAATCTTAATAATGAGATACACCAAAGCAATAATAGGTCAACAACCACAATTTGATAAACCACCACAAAATCTTGGATAACCAATCCCCTACATAAAAATTATCATCCTAATGAAAGCAGCAATTACACAAACCTGCTGTTATTTCTCCTTCAGCGCTTGCAGTCCTAAGAGCGGAAACCTTCTGTGTCTCTTTCTCTCCTTGACCAGACTTATCCCTCATTGATTTCAAACTTACACCACTTTGTTGACTGCCTGTCTGAGGGCTAGTTGCCTAGACGTATATACAGTACGTTATTTAGCAAGGCAAAATCAACGAAAAAAAGTTTCATTAGATGCATTAGGGAGAAAATGGTAACAAGCGGCCACTCAATGTTTTCATCCTTCTAGATTCATTATCCAGTTACATCAGAAAAAGGGACATCCCACCCTGTTTAGTATTGCTTGCTCTGCATCCAGTCCTTTCTTGGAGGACCGGTTTAGTAAATATTGGATAGAACTAGCAAAGAGCTATTTACAAAATTGGAAAACCTTGGGATTATGTCGACATACATTGTACAAAAAGAAATGAGGTGCACCTATGGATTCCATCAAGTAATGATATATTAACAGTTGATTTAAGTAATTTTTCAGGAAAATTGGCATGCCATCAAATTACAGTTGTTTAGATTTCCCTACATTTTTGTGGGAGAAGTCCAAAGAATACTACAAACTTCCATACATATCGTGGCTTGAAAGCGATTACTACATATACTACACCAGCAAAACATGTTGAGGATACCTCGTTTGCACCAAACGGATGAAGTGTTGGGGAGGCACAAAAGCTCGCTTCATGTCAACAAGCGCAACCACCATCTTTTTGCTCCATTCTTAAACCCATCTAGCGCAGTAGTTGCAATTGCCACAACCTAGTAAAAAGATAGAATTGTTAAAGTACAATGAAAAGGTAAAGAAATATTAACCATTCACAATTAAATCATGTAAACAAACTGATAATAAAGAACAAAATTGTAAGCCAGCCAACGTCTTACTTGAAAGGAGGATATCTTCCCAGCCCTGGTGTAGCATTTGCTGCAGCAGAAACTATATCAAGCAATACACGGTGTACCAGTTTTATTAGTCAACCAGGAACTCAATGGGTAACACACAACAATCAAGATTTTATTATTTGCACACTGCTATCCAGACAGAAATTTATATATGAACTAGCAAATATAGTGATGCATTTGTAATTTTCTACTTATCAGCAAAAAATCAGGTATTAATTTTCTGTCCAACTCTGAGTCAAATAAAGTTGGCAAACACTTTCTTACTAAGCACACAAAAAATGTTAACACTCAGCGTCATGAACTATGAAAAATAAAAAGAGATGGAAACCTTTCGGACTAAAAAAAAAGGGGCTTTACATGCATAAGATTCCATTACCTCATCAACACAAAGACATGATGGTTCTTTTGCAAGCTCTAGAACACCTTTTATCAAAGATCTCAAACCCTTTTCGGGAGTTATGAGATATGGTTGATAACCATCTGCTTCTAACATAATCTGATGGAAAAATAAATATAAGGTCATTGAACATATAAATTTTAAAAGCATTATAAATATACTGAGCAGGGCACAAAAACATACCCTCTTGACATTATTGATATCAAAATGTTTGTCTAGTGGGAGCTGCTTGATCCTGTTTGGAAAGTTGCCCTCAAGACTGGCAACAATTTTCCAGCCAGAACCTTGCAATGAAAGAATGCCATCAGGACATATTACAAAATAATAATAATAATAATAATTAAAAAAAAAAAAAACCCAAAGGAATTATCTCACCACAGCCGTCACTTTCAGTAACATATTAGAAAGAAATAACTAAGTTTTGATATATAACATATCAACTAAAGGTTTATTCAATTGGACATGCTTTAGAAGAAGAGGGCGAAAACAGCAAGGGATAAAAAATGAAAAATCTACAATGCATTTTATATCCACTTCAATTACACACATCATGCCTACATATCACATAAGCGGCTTCCTGATTTCAGGTAATAGATTCTGTTCCACTAAGAGTGGGTTAGAGCATTTATACTATGTACCTTACAACTCCCAAGGTACATTAAGTACCTTCCTATAAGAGGTCTTATGAGAGTGTAAACTTCTTGACTGAGAGTGGGTTTGCACAGTAGAGTACATACTAGAAACCTTTTACATAATTTACTAGAGGTTTCAGCTCTAGATAAGATCGTACACATTTCCCTCTTAGATATATGTGTTTGTGTGTGCTGTGTTACAGACTTGGATTAGTCAATAAGCTATGTAACTGAGAAAAAGAGACACAAAACAATAAAAGTACAAACTGAAGGAACACATCCACCTCTCTACTAACAAAACAGCAAGCCTAAGAAACTATAACTTACCTCACCAGATGTAATGTGTTGTAGAAACTTGTCCTCAAATTTGCGGCAAAGTTCGAAAGCTAGAGCTCTTGTACCCACACTACTATTGGCCATTTGCTCACTAAGCCGCGCTAACTCGTCCTGAACTATTTGGGACTTTCCTTGTAAGTTGCTTAAATGTAGTTAATGAAGGATTAATGAACTTATAGTAACAGAAGAAATAGTTAACAACCTTTGAAGATCAAATACCAATATTCATCCACTCATAAGTTGGACAGTGAAAATTCGTTGGGAATCAATCATACAGACATATGTCATCCTTATCTTTAATCGAATTAATACAAACGCTAGCAACACCTATAGATGAAACAATTCAGTACCAAGGCAAACTAAAGAATGATGATTCAGCATGACTTAGTTAAATTGTGTCAGAGAGACTTCGTTACTGAAGTTGCATTAAGAACTTCCTTGTGTTATGTTCTTGTGACACGTTTTGTAGCAAAGTTCATAAAAAGTCAAGAAGAATAGGAAGATGAAAAACTATGTTCATCACAATGAAAACATTATGCTTATGAGCATCACACAAAAGAATACAGATATCAAACATACACCAAAAGATGTTAATGATGCTAGTTGTAAACACTTACCCAGATAAAAGGTTTGGAACACCGAGTTTCATATGCTTGCGAATTTGTTGCGCCAGAGCATCCACCAAAGCCACTCTGCCTAGCTTATTATGGGGAGCTCCAGTCAATACGGATTTAAGGCATTCACTCTCTGCTTTCCATGCAGTTTCTAAGAAGTTTTCAAATCCAGATTGCACACACGCTATTGAGACTGAGTGACCAATTAAAGCAACCCATGGGATATCAATTGTTTTTGGTGGACCTTGATTACTTAGGAGAGCCTGAACAACAGCAAGAACTTTCTGGTCTGCAGAAGCTTGATCGATTTTACTTATTACCCCAACAGTTCTGGTACCTGTCGTCATCATAACAAGCTCCAAATTTAATCAATTAAAAACGAAACTAGGAACTAACCGGAAAACACAAACAAATAAAATCGAAGGGGAAGGGCATCAATGTGACTTCAACTTCAAGAACACCAACTAATGAAAAGAATAACTTGTACAGATGAGGATATTAATATAAAATTCATCTGAAAATACATTTCTGTTTTTTTTTTTTTTAAATTTTTTTTTTTGTGGAAAAGGGAAGCCCTTTACCTTCTCCATCATACTCTTTGGCAACTTTGAGAGCTCGTGATGAAGCGATTTCCAGAGCTTGAGCAGCAGGAACAATTACCAGTACTATAGCATCATTGTGCTCAGCATATTCACTAACCTAACCACGGACAATAACAAATTGTTGAGAAATGTATTTCCTACGTATTAGGAGTCTTATATTATCTAAAGTCTCGTCTTTGGTAACTTAGTTTATCTTTGTTTTTAGATTAGTGTTTTTTTGGTAACTTCTCAATTCAAATGATTTGATATCTTTTTGCTGTTGGGGTTAAGATGTAGAAATAATGAATAACTCTCTCATTTAGAGAATTATGAGGAATAAAAATATATTTTATTCTCAAAACCACATGGAATTAGAGCCAAACTATATCATATGACAAAATATGGTATGGCTTCACCAAGTTCTTCATCGAAAATATCCTCAAACCCATAACCGACTTCTTTTACCAATGGAGGAGGATCTGGAGGAGGAGCCAACAACAATAACACCTTTCATCTTCCCATCACGAGTCATAGACTCAATGGGAATAATTTTATTTAATGGTCATAATCAGTTGGGATGTTTGTGAGTGGCAAAGGTAAGACAGATTTTTTGACCGGTGTCTCAAAAGCTCCTGCAAGTGATGATCCGGCTTACAAAAAGTGGGATGTAGACAACAATATGGTAATGTCATGGCTCATCAATTCGATGACCAATGACATTAGTAAAAGTTTTCTCTTATATGATAGTGCAGAGTAGAGATTGGCATTTTCGGGTTCGAGTTGGGTTGAATAGAAAATCTCTCAACCTAACATAGGTTGGGTTAAAAATTTTTCAACCCAACCCAGCCTAATAATAATCGAGCTGGTTTGGGTTAGCGTTGATCGGGTTGAATTTAATCCACCATGAATATATAAAAGGTTTAGTTAATAACTTTTATAATCTTAATAATTTGATTACAAATAAAACAAGTATAAATAAATATTCAATTATTCAAAATAAAATATTTAATCCACCATAAAGATTATTCTTGATCTTCATCTTTAGTAAATATTCTTCTAAAAGAAGGAGAAAAACTTGAATTTAAAACTAAAGACTAGCGTTTGTCAGGTTACGTTGGGTTGGGTTGAAAAATTTTCAATCCATCTTAATTTTTTCAAGATTTAACCCAACCCAACCTAATAAAAAATGATTAGGTTAGGTTGGGTTTGTCGGGTTGGGTTGAAGATACCCACTCGTACTGCAAAGCAAATTTGGCAAGATGCAAAAGAGACCTACTCTCATAGCAACAACAAATCGGAGATAGTCGGCATTGAGAACAAGGTTTATAATTTGTAGCAAGGAGATTTGACTGTCACCCAGTACTTTAACACCCTTATTTGACTTTGACAGCAAATAGATATGTCCAAGAATCTTGATTTTAAATGCATACACGGATTCAAACATAGAAAGTTCAAAAAGGAGAAGTGTATTTACAAGTTTGTATTTGGCTTGAATCAGAATTTGGATGAGGTTCGAGACAGAATTATTGGCATTAAACCGCTTCCAAAAATTAAGGGTGTGTTCTCAAAAGTAAGGAGAGAAGATAGCAAAAAGAGACTGGTGTTGGGGACTTAAAACAAGACAAAGAACAATCCTGAAAGTTCAACACTTGTTGCCCATGGAGGTCAGTCCATTACAGCTTACAATCAGGCAAAAAGAGGGGGAAGATCATAGTGTGAACACTGTAAAAGCTGAGCCATGTCAAGGAGAAGTGTTGGAAGATTCATGAAAAACAGGCCAACTAGAAACCAACAAGATTTCAATAGTTAAACCAAGTTGGTTAGAGCAGTGGAAACATAGTCACACAATGAGAGAATCATAGTCGGTTTGGTGTCAATCCAGCTAAACAAGACCTGATATAGATGCTGCATAAGTTGATCTCACAGACATCAGCACATAATTCTGCTAATGGGTCAATAATAGGTGTTAGAACCGTGGCACAAAAGTAAATATATTAATGCTCTTGTTTTTCAAAGGCACAAATAAAGTCTTCGATTACAGACTTAGGGGCTTCGGATCACATGACAGGAGATTTGTCATTATTTGATACATATAATTCATGTAACGAGGATTAAAATGTTTAAGATTGCAGATGGGTCCTTATCAAAGGTGATAGGAATTGGTTCAGTGAAGATCATAGAAAGCATCATTCTAAATTCTGTTTTATTTGTCCCTAATTTTGATTGTAATTTGTTGTCGATAAGTAAACTCTTTAAGGAGTTAAACTGTGTGACCAAATTTTTTTCTCATTATTGTGAATTTTAGGACTTGGACAATGGGAGGATGATTAGCAATGCTAAAATGTCCTCAGGTCTCTACATTCTTAAAAGTGATTTTTCCTCTATAAAACAATCTTACCTAGCAAGGTATTTAGGATTTCAAAGCCAGTTTAGTCATATTAGAGAAAATAAAAATAATGATGTTATGTTGTGGCATCTTAGATTAGGTTATCCTAATTTTTTGTACTTAAAGAAGTTGTTCCCATCACTATTTGACAAAAAAAATCCTGATCACTTTAAATGTGAAGTGTGTGAATTTTTAAAACATTCCTGAAATTCATATAAAATTCAGCCCTATAAGCTATCTGAACCATTTTCATTAATTCATAATGATGTGAGGACCTACAAGAATCAACAATATCACTGGATAAAAATGATATGTGTCATTCATTAATGACCATACAAGATTGATTTGGATATTTCTTATGAAAGAAAAATCTGAAGTGGAAAACATTTTCAAGAATTTTAATAATATGATTAAAACTCAATTTTAAGAAAGAATTCAAATTTTGAGAACTGACAATGCAAAAGAGTTTTTCAGTCTATTATTAAGAGACTACTTATCTACTGAAGGTATTAACCACCATATTTCATGTGTGGACACACCTCAATGGAATAGAATCTCAGAAAGGAAAATTAGACACCTTCTTGAGATTGCTAGGTTCTCTAATGTTTGCTTCAAATGTTCCAAAATTTTTCTAGGGGGAAGCCATTCTCACAACAACTTACTAAATTAATAGATTACCATCTAGAGTGTTAAATTTTCAAACTCCATGTCAAGTCTTTTAAAATTATTACCCTACTAGTAGAATTATTTCTCATAGTCCTACTAGGGTATTCAGATGTACTGCCTTTGTACCCATTCAATCTCAATTTAAAGGAAAGTTGGATCCTAGGTCAATCAAATGTGTCTTTCTAAGTTATTCTGCAACCCGAAAAAGGTATAAATGTCATTCTCCTTCAACTAGGTGGTTTTATGTGTCAATGGATGTGTCATTTCTTGAAAGTAAATTCTTTTAGGTTAAACAAGGAGAAGAGGATAAGCATGAGAGTCTTAGATCGATTGAAAGTTATCCATTTGATTTATCTAGTAAAATATATCCTCACATGACTAGTGATCAAATTAGAAGTCCAGAGTGTGAACCGTGTGAGTCTCCTATTCATGACATTCCTATATTTGAGACCAATGAGTTATCCAAACGGCCAATTCCATCCATACTAGACTTTTCTCCTCAAAACTTATCAAAATAGTCAAGTGAGTTTCCTAATTACAGCAAATCTAATCCAAACACTAACAGACCTGATTTGATAGTCTACAAGAGGAGAAATAAGACTGAAAAAAAGACTGGAGACCGAATAAACCAAATGAAGTCTCTCAATTTTATGGTTTTTGAAAATTATTTTTAAGCAATACTACTAAGCAGGTTTGTATTTTAAAATATGAATTTTGTATTTAAAAATTATCATTTAAAAAACGAAACCAAATACACTCTCACTTTTGAGAATTAATGTTAGAAGAGGGAACTTAGTGAACAACCAGTAATTAAAAGAAATGTAAATGAATTTCAATTCTAAATGGATAAGATTTTACATATGAATAAGAACTGATTGATAATTTCTAAAATGATTATTTTTTTTTGGATACCAATTGCAATATCAAGCTCAACGAGCGTTCTTTACTATCAATCCACATTCAATGTAGTGATCAATTTGTAGAATGAGTTCTTCATAAAATTTTATAAAAGAAATGGGTATTTTTCGCCTAGCAAGGTTAGTAATTTGTGAGATATAAAGAAAAGTATATTAAATTATTAATTCATTATGAAGGTTTTTACATTTTTTTATAATGTGAGTGTTTTTTTAAAAAATATATGTTCATATAGTTTAGGTAAGTATATACTTGTTTTGTCAACACATAAGTAATAAAATAATATTACTTTTAGTTTACATCCATGCATGTATCAGTATAATAGGATTGACATCTATACTGAATTTACAACATTGATCAAGTTTATAATTACATCAAATAAGATTGTATTACAATAGTCTTTGATGACAAATTAAAAAAAAAAAAAAAATTATGACAAAAAATAATCCAGATGAAGTCTCTCATAATGATCACATTTAAAAGAAGCCAATGAAATTGTTAATCTAGAATTAATTATATGAAACATTGTAAGATGACTTGTGCTGGAAGTAATTACCATAGAAGAATAATAAATATGTATAATTATCTGCAAATTAAAATGTAAACAAGTAATGATTCGGGATGCATGTATCAACCAAACGTTTCTTAATAATCAATCATAGTGCAATTTCAAAAAGTCTTTTGATGACCAACATAAACTTGAATTGGTCCAGTCCACTTCTGTTGTTAAATAAAAATAACAAATTGACCAAACAAGTATCACTACTTCATAATCCTGTCAACGTCCAAACAGCCTTCTCTGTTGCATCGGCCAACATGCCACAATTTGGCATTCTTTTATAGGATCATTGGTCAATTATATTTAATTAAATATCTCAAAAACAATTTTACATATTTTCTTAAATCCATAAATATTAATGTTCCTTGTACTGAATAAGGAGTTCAAAATATGTCAGGAACAACTTCTTTTGCCTCACCAATGCTGAAACTTACGTTGGTAATTCCATTATTGGTTCCAAAAACCTTTATGAATCTCTTGAAGTTGACTCAAAAATTTTAAAATTTGATGGAATTTCAATGCAAAAATGGTTGAAGTACCTTAAATATATTTCTCCCAGTTTTTTTTTTTTTTTTTTAATTGAGACAACTACATTCAGATGATAATCATGAGACCACAAAGTTGGTTTTTATTCAAGTCTAGATATATGCTCCATAATAAGAATTGCTTATTAAATCTCTAAATTTATTGTAAAATGAAGGGAAGCCAATCCACTCCCAAGTCGAGTCAAATTGACAAGATGAGAGCAGATAGGGATCATGAATCAAATTAAGTTATAGATCAGATTAATATAATCCTATTCCAATTTATAATTAAAAAAAAAAAAAAAGCAAAAACAAAACAAAACAAACACTACTTCTTCCATGGCATTTGAACAGTAAAAATGGGACGTCAGTTTTCAACGTTTTTTTCAATTTTATATCATTGAGGCCCATGGGCCTGTTATTCCGATCAGCCCATCTCTTGATTTGCTAATCCATTTTGGCTTCTGCTCCTTGCTTGTACTGATTTTAGTCTTTTCAAAATAATAATAAATTTATATGAAAATAGAATTTACAATGGTCAGCACAACTATAACAATTTTCTATTTCAGCATCAAAATAATATGCAAAAAATTCCAATAAAAAATCTGACATTGAATCACAAATGTTATTCGGTATATATTACTTGAGTATTTTATTTTCATCCATGTAAACCAAATCAATAGTACTCATCATAACTCTATATAATAATAATTAGTCTATAAATTAAAGTGAATGGAAGATTCCAATTTTAACTCAATTTATTTCATGTCGAACAATTGTTCTTTTTAAAGGCAGGGAAGTTAAGGAAAAGTGCTGTTCGTAGTACTGAAACACAAAGGTAACACTACCTTTTGTGGTCAGTGCAGGTTTACACATGAGCTTTTAATTTTCTATATCAATAAAAAAATGTTAAAATCTCTGAATTTTAACCAAGGAGACATATTGAAATTAATTAAATTAATAATGGAAGCATGAGAAGTGTTTAGTAATATTTTTTTCATTGGCTCATGTATTATTTTAGCTAGCTTAACAACCACATTTGATCCCATAAATGATATAATTGGATCAGTAATAAAGGGGTGTAATTTAAATATGTAGTAATTCAACTTTTTTTATCTTTTGAAGTAAGTAATTCATATGTTATATTGAAAGTTTTAACTGCAGAGTTAAATATATCTTCTTAATAATCTATATAGCTTAACAACTGTTTAAGTTATTTCAAAATTGAGTAGAGAAATAAAAGAGGATTTTCTTCCCAATGGTTGTACTTTGAGCTTCAATTTCTCATTCATCTAAGTACCATTTTGACCAAAGGAATATACCAAATCAATGACCTTATGGAGGAGAACATAAATTTATCTTAATCTCTGAAACTGCGATGATAAAAAAAAAAAAAAAAAAAAAATTGAAAAAATCCAATCAAAATGGTTTACGAAAATGAACTTTGTGTTCCTTATTTTCCAACAAAAATGAAAGACAATAGGAAATGTAGAAAAGAGTTTGAGTTTTCTCTTATTCATTAAGGATAAAATAGATACTTTACACTTTTAGGTGACATTAAAACTCAAATGTATTAGTCCAGTGACAATGAAAAAGAAGAGGAAAAATAAGTGATACTTCTCTTGATTTCCACCTTATTTTCTAAACTAGTATAACAATTCAGATTTTAAAATGGAGACATGACTCAAATACTTGATATTGGGGTATAAGGTGTGAGGGGTATACCATTTTGGCCAACTTCATCTTGCCAAAATTATAATTATATTAATATTAACTCAAATGATTGGAATCCAAACTGTTTCTTTTATGTTTCTATCAAATTCAAAATTTAAAACCTCTAATATATTCATAAGAACCGATATTTATTTTTTCAGAAATGTATCTTAATTCTGATACAACAAAACTTTTGAGGAACTTGACAAGTATAGAGAGCCATTCTATTTGTATATTTAAGTTGTTCTTTGATTTCATTGTACATTGAGTAAATAACCAATGAAGCTTGGGGACTTTAATGAACAATGACAATTTTTTTTTTTAAAATAATGAATAAGGACACTTTATAATACTAAATTTATACAAAAGAGCCAATGAGAGAGCTGACATTTTAGAAAAAAGTAAAATGATGTTGGACTAATTTAAAATAATCTTTTGAAATTATTGGGGGAAAATTGGACATTTGTCAATTCAATTGAGCCCAATATTGAAACCAATTGAAATTAGTTTCAATTGGGGCTCAAAATGGAGTCCATGGAAGCTCATTACCAAAGAGTGCGGGCCCAAGTCCTTTTAATTAAAATGAGCTTGAAAAGACATCATTAACCCTTGAAATAGAGCGGGAAAAGGTCTAATTCAAAATAGGAGTAGAAAATCTACATTACATCAATTTATCCCTTCTTTTTTGTCAACTCAACAAAGAAATTAGGCCTAGAAGTAGGTCTACAACTAACACATGGCAGGTGTCAGGCGGTAGATGAAAAAAGGAAGGGTACTCATAGCGTCACATGTCATTTGGAGTCAAGCAATCAAGAATAGAGGGCCACATGTCTACCAAAGTTGAGCAAGTCAAACCAAAGGCCAAAGAACACAGAAAATATGAAAGCGACCCAACCAATGACGTGTCAGGAGACACGATGTAGAGGAGCCAACTAAGGGGATGTAGAAGGAGAGTTGAATAGAAAAACGAAGGAAAATGAACCCTAGGAGAAGTAAGACAAGTATAAAAGGCGTCCACTGTTCCATAGAACAACAAGTAAGAGCATTCACAAGCCTACAACATTAAGAGAAAGATATGACTCTTACAAGCATGATATTCGGTAGTGAGGGAAGGAAAGGGGATTCATTGGATTCATTGAAAGAGGAGAAAATGGAGGTTGGTTTCAGCAGGCAAGAAAGATTTTGTGATTCTTTTTGTTTGAAGTCAAATCTTACATGGGTGTTTTCAAAAATAAAATTGGAATGAGAGAGATCTGGATAGGCTCCACTTGTTATGTGTTACTATTTGTTTTTCTAATTGTTTTAAAGAAAAATAACGTGAAAATTGAGTTGTGTAATATTGTTGTATAGGATCTATGTGGTTGCAGAAGTGAAAATTGCTAATTAAATTCTAATCCAACAATCTATAAAAATCTAAAATTTGAGAAGTAAAAATTAATTAGAAATCTAAAGAAAACATTTTTATTGCACCTCAGAATAATAGAAGGTTCAAGTCTAATAGCTAAACAGTAGAAGATTAAAATCTAATAGCTAAACCCTTAAGAGTTGAGTAAAAATAAAATGAATATTGGATTCTATTTGTGTTTGAAAGGAAAATTTGGGATAAATGAGAAGAGGTGTTTTGGATTCTACACTAGCAAATGGTTGGGAAACTAGGTTTGGTATTTATACAGTGAAAGGAGAGTTTTTGAAAAATTAAATAATTTGATAGGATGAAAGAATTTTCAAATTTGATAAGAAGCAATGTAAATGAATTTCAATTCTAAATGAATAAGATTTTTTTAAAAAAAAAAAAAAAAAATTGAAATAGAATAAGATTTTACATATGAATACGAAATGATTGATAATTTCTATAATGATTATTTTTTTGGATGCCATTTGCAATATCAAGCCCAATGAGCGTTATTTACCATCAATTCACATTTGGTATGGTGATCAATTTGTGGAATGAGTTCTTCATAAAATTTTATAAAAGAAGTGGGCATTTTTTGCCTAGCAAAGTTAGTTATTTGTGAGATATAAAGAAAATTCTATTAAATTATTAATTCATCATGAAGGTTTATACATTTTTTATAATGTGAGATTTTTTTTTTTTTTTTAAAATTATATATTCATATAATTTCGGTAAGTATATAATTTTTTTGTCAACATATAAGTAATAAAATAATATTACTTTTAGTTTACATCCATGCATGTATTAGTATAATAGGATTGACATCTATGATGAATTCACAACATTTATCATGTTTATAATTACATCAAATAAGATTGTATTACAATAGTCTTTGACGACAAATTAAATAAAAATTATGACGAAAAATAAGCCAAATGAAGTCTCTCCCAATGATCACATATAAAAGAAGCCAATGAAATCATTAATTTAGAATTAATTATATGGAACATTGTAAGATGATTTGTGTTGAAAGTTATTACAATAGAAGAATAATAAATGTGTATAATAAGTGGTGGACCTACATTGGGTCCAAAAGGGGCACATGCGTTCCTTGAAATTTTTTGAAAAATGATTAAGTTTATATATAAATAAAATGCCACATTGCTTCATGAGTGAAGAAAAACGTTGATGGTTAGGTTTGCCCTTTCCACTTTCAACTCACCAAGTCCGAACCCATCCACAATCAAAATCTATTAGTCCATGGTAGGATCATTGGTCAATTATATTTAATTAAATGTCTCAAAAACAATTTTTCATATTTTCTTGAATCTATAAATATTAATTTTTCTTGGAGTGAGCAAGGAGTTCAAAATATGTCAGGAACATGTACTTCTTTTGCCTACTTCTTCCATGGCGTTTGAGCAACGAAAATGGGACGTCGGTTTTCAATTCTATCAATGTGAGTCTACAAATTTTATATCATTGAGGCCCATGGGCCTGTTATTCAGATCAGCCCATCTTTTGATTTGCCAATGCATTTGGGCTTTGGCTACTTGTTTCTACTAATTTTACTTTTTTCAAAATAAATAAATTTATATAAAAATAGAATTTACAATAATCAGCTCAACTATGACTATTTTCTATTTCAGCATCAAAATAATAAGTAAAAAATTCCAATAAAAAATCTCACATTGAATAACCTATGTAATTTGGTATGTATTACTTCAGTACTTTATTTTCATTTATGTAAATAGTACTCATCATAACTCTATATAATAATTGGTCTATAAATTAAAGTGAATGGAAGATTTCAATTTTAATTGAATTTATTTCATGTCGAACAATTGTTATTTTTAAAGGCAGGGAAGTTAAGGAAAAGTGTTGTAGTACTGAAATACAAAGTTAAGACTACATTTTCTCTTAAAAAATGAGCTTCCAATTTCCTATCAATTAAAAAAAAAGAAGTTAAAATCTATGAATTTTAAACTAGGATACATATTGAAATTAATTAAATTAATAATGGAAGCATGAGAAGTGTTTATTAATATATATATATATATATATATTTTTTTCATCGGCTCATGTATTGTTTTAGCTAGCTTAACAAAGACATTTAATCCATATATGATACAATTGGATCAGTAATAAGGGGAGTGATTTAAATATGTAGTAATTCATATATATATATATATATTTAAGTAAGTAATTCATATGTTATGTTGAAAGGTTTATAGTAGAGAGTTTTATATATTTTATTAATAATCTATACAGCTTAATATCTATAATAATAATAATAATCTTTGTAGCTTAACAAATTTTTAAGTTATTTCAAAATAAAATAGGGGAAGAAAAGATGATTTTGACCAAATTATGACTTTTTAAATTATTATTAAAAAAATAATAATAACAATCTTTATAGCTTAACAACTTATTGAGCTTCAATTTCTCATTTATCCAAACACCATTTTAACCAAAAGAATATACTAATTTGATGATCTCGCAGAGGAGAACATGAATTATCTTGATTTTCTGAAATTGAGATTAAAACTCCAAATGGCTTATGAAATTGGACTTTTGTGTTCCTTATTTTCCAGCAAAAGTGCAAGAGAAAGAGGGATGTAGAAGAGAGTTTGAGTTTTTGGCTTATTCATTAAGGGTAAAATGTACATTTTACACTTTTAGATGACATTAAAATTTAAAAGTATTAATACAGTGACAATAAAAAATAAAAGGGGAAAATAAATAATACTTTTTTTCATTTCCACTTTGTTTTCTAAATTACTATAATAATTAAAATTTTAAAATGAAGACAGGATTCAAATATTTGACGTTGTGATATAAGGTGTGAGGGGTATACCATTTTGGCCAACTTCATCTTGCCAAAATTCTAATTGGGTTAATATTAAACATGTTGTCAAATGATTGGAATCCTAACTTTTTTTTTTTTAATGTTTCTATCAGAATTTAATATTTCAGACCTCTAATATATTCATCAGAATCAGCATTTACATTTTTGTAGGGAGATGTATTTCAATTATGATACAACAAAACTTTTGATGAACTTGACTAGTAAAGGGAACCATTCTATTTGTATATTTAATTTGTCATATAGAGTTGAATTTTGATCACTTAGGTACTGGACTAATTGACTCAATAATTAACAAGGCCTTGATTTCATTGTACAAAGAATAAATAACCAATGAAGCTTAGGGAATTTAATAAATAATGACACTATATAATACTAAACTTATATAAAAGAGCCAATGACAGAGCTGACATGTAAGAAAAAATGTAAAATAATACTAGACTAATGAAAAATAATCTTTTGAAATATGATTCAAGATTTAACAGCAAATATGGCTATGTGACACTGACAAAATGTTGACCTTGATTACATGTTACATCAAAGAAGAAGCTGACTTTGAAGGAAATGTTTCCGGTGGTTATGATGAATCTCAAAACTTGAGGCTCAACTCTCATTTCATGTAATATGGAGCTCTGACGACAGCTCTGTACACTAACTTAATGTGTCCCACATATGTCACCTCTCATGTAAATGTTACCCTCTTCCTAAGATTTGAATGATGATAGATGAAAGGTTGAGGTTGAGTCCACGGAGACTATGATCCTGGTTCAATTGCTAATGGAAGCATTGTTGTAACCCATGGAGAAGAGGAAGTGAACAGTCTTTTGTGTTGATGTTATACATGAGTCCTGTATTCATTCCATGTGAGCAGGACCCTCAAATATGTCGTGTATTCCAGATTGAGAAGCTGCAATTGCACAACTTGTGTTACAAATGGTAATGCTTATATACTTTTAGACACATAACAAAATAAATAGGGACACAACTGGGGAATGGATGTAAGCCATTTGAAAATTAAGCACTAAATAAACGACAAGACACGGTATCTTACCCACTGCGCAAGTATGAGTCCAAGGCCTTCCGCTTACATGACAGATTCTGCTGCAGTAACCATTTTTCTGTCTTATATTGCAAATCACGGTATGATTTTTCCTTCTGCTAATGTTGCATTAAGACTTCCCAACTGACAATCCAGGCTGAAACAAGTTAAGTAAAATAAATTTACGCATAGATTCAGATTAAGAGAGAGAGGGAGAAAGAGTGAGTTCTTACGCAGAACCATCTAAATTTTGGGGAGCTATATGTTCAAGGTACGTGAGACCAAAGAATCCATGGTTTACTTTTATAGTGTCAACACACAGGTCCTGCAAGGAAAAAAATTTTGCTTTAACTACTAGTGAGTCCATCCTTTTCCATATTTGAGTCTAAATTGTTTACTTTACCCAAAGAATCTGGTTATTTCAAATTGTAATTGCTGTTGGAAAGGCCTTGTCTATTGCAGTGCTTCTAACTGTAAGGAGCCACATAGATCAATGCATGAAAAAAGCCTATTGCGATTTAATCACATTGAATCAATGTAAGAGAACAATGGTATAATATTAATATCTATTTCATTGTTTAAGCTTCAGGGAATATTTTTAGAAGATCAAAATCTGAATATCTAGTGCCCTAAAAAGCCTTGTAAATAGTTAAGCAAACGAGAGGCGTCCCTCTTTGGCCTAACCTGACACCAGCTCTTTGTAGTTAGCTTTGTCAAGAAAATTGCCTTCTGCTATTGGAGCTGCATGAGTGCCATGGTCAATGGGGTCTTGTCGCAATAGAAGCTCCCTCATTTGACCTTGGCCTCTACTGCTTCTAGTCGTTCTGTCTACTCAAGTAAAATCATCTCCAAAGTATTGATCTATATTGTAGGAAGAAAGCATTTGAAGCTAAAAATCTAATGTCTACAAGCAAATGAGATAAAAAGCTAACAATCTTAATAACTTATCAGGTAGATGCACTAAAAGCAAGCACTTGAAATGTAAAGGAATGATACTAATGATACTAACCGGAACATATGATAACAAATTTAGCAATAAATCAAGGAAACACGATACGGAAATTGTCGAAAATTATACCTTTAACAATTGCATTGGCAAGTTTTCTAAACAACTCTTTGTGGCTTTCTAATTCATACTCTATGTAGCATATCAACTCTATATATATTCAACAATAAAGAGTCGGGTGATTCAAATGATTTCTCAACAATTAAATTGGTAAAAAGAAATTACAATTAATACTACATTGTACATTCTGAATTATTGCCGAAATGCAATAACAATGTGTTATCATTTTTATAGTTACAATCACACCCTCAACTGAATAGTTAAATGAGTAGTCTTTCTTATTCGTACATAAGAAAAACTGTGGAAAAGCAATGACAATGATAAAAGACCTAGGAGATCAAGAGCGGATGCTCTGCAATGCCAAATTGGTCATTGTATCAATAAAGCTTTAAGTATCTTTAAATCACAATAACCATAAATCAAAGTTTAATTTAGTAAGTAAGCAAATCAAGTAGCATAAGAACAAATAAAAAGACAGCAAAATACATTGCAGAGTGTTTTTTAAACTATTATAGAGAAATATGCTACAATTTCAACCACCAAAGGGAATAAATCAATAAAAACGAAGTTAAATGACAAGAGGGAGTTTACTAAATTACTAAAGTCTATTGATATGCATAGCAACAATTTATTCACCTTGATAAGTTGGGTTTCTCCCAGGGAATCATTATGTATCATTTAGATCTTTTGGGATGTGAGTCGTCCTCCTCCTCTTTTTCATCCAATATTTCAAGATGTTGGCCATACATTAAGTGCACTCCACATTTTTCTACATTGTGGTTGTTCATATAGTCTATGTGTGTAGTTATATCTTTATCAAAGTTACGAGAAAAATTGTGCACGAGATGGAATCGAAAAGACAACTGATTGCCATAAAGTTCTCTACAAAGGTGGAAACCAAACCCAATCTCTACATAACTTGACCTATGGCTAAGCGTCAGAAGATGTTCACGAAACCTAGAAAATTTGTTGTTTATTATAGCATGTCGATCCCCATCTTTAGATTTCACGCTGCATTCACACCTGACACGATATCCTCCATAGAAATTTTCGTCATGATGAAAAGATTGCCTGTCTTGAATTGCCACAACAATGCACAGAGCAAAGCATAGGAAGTTATAATTGAACCAATCTGGAGGTAGATTCACGTCAATAAAAGACCCCTTGTTTTGATACTCGAACCCTACTGGAATCTTACTACCAGGATAACGAATAGTAAGAGGTGGTAGAAATCGTTGATCAACCTAAATTAAGTCAACAATTAGTTTACAACATCCTTGATTTTACCATCAAGTAAGTACAAACAAAAACCAAATTATTCCAAGAAATAAAAACACATTATCACATAAAAAATGGAGGCAGAGAAACAAACCAGTTGATAAGTTATTTTCTTAATTGAAGCTGCTCGACCTTGCATTTCCAATAGACTATCTAGCGCAAACTTGTCGAGTGAATGACGATCCAATTTGAAACAATCGAAGAAATTAGCAATCCTGATTTCTTGGCCATCTAGTGCAAACATATCATTACGAAATGAAGGACATGATACTTATTCCAATGATGTGCAATTCTCTGCAGTTATAGATGCCCATGGAAGCTTCGGTAGAACTTTAAGCCTCTCGCAATTCTTGATGTCTATGGACTGTAGCTCAGAGAGATTTATGATACTTTCTGGTATGCTTTCAAAATTCATTTTGACCAAAAATAAGTACCGCAGTGAGGTTAAGCAACCGAGACTGTCAAGAAGCTTATCAATCTTTGAGCAATTAGTGAGGCGGAGTGTTCTAAGAGTTTTCCACTTGCAAACACTGCTTGGAAGACTTTGAAGCCTTGGGCAGTCACTGAGACACAAAACATATAGTCTGCAGAGATTCTCCAACGATGACGGGAGTTCTTCTATTGGGATATCCGTTAATTCTAACCACACAATATTATTTGGGAATTTTGGAAGCATCTTAACTTTTGGGCAGCAACGGATTGTAAGACGTGTTAGAGATTTGAAACCACTGTAATCTGGAATAGTGGTAAGGCTTTGGCAACCACTGAACCTCAAGCGCTTCAGCTTATTCAAATATTTATAAGATGATGGAATTTCACACAAACTCGGCAGCTCAGCAAAATCTAATACTTCAACATTGTTTGGGAGTTTTGGAGCCACCTTGAGTTTGTAGAAACCACTGACACAAATCTCTTTTAGAGATTTCAAACCACTGCAGTCTGGAATACTCTCCAGACAAGAATGTCTTTCAGAATCGTTCGTAAGATAAATATATTGCAGCCTAAGGAGATGTTGGATAGATGATGGAATTTCAGTCAAACTTGTACAACCAGATAGATCCAATGTCTCCAGATTTAGGGCCTTTGAGAGGTCTGGCAAATGAGTTAGGTGCTCGGAGTGCCTAAGGGCAATGATTTTCAGATTATCAAGTTGCTGCAAGTAACAAAAAAGATAACTAAAATAATAATTAACACAATTTAGCGCTGCTGATATTACAAATTTCAATAAATAAAATCATTATATAAATATCTAACATACCGGGGAACCGCACCATAGTTCTTCGACTTTGCTATTTCTCATTCTAAGTTCCACAAGATTCTTTGAAAGAACATTTGATTGCAATGATTTCAAGGGACATCCATCCCAATTGAGATACCTTAAGTTAGTGAAAATAGATTCAAGGCCTTCAGAAACATGCACCCTATTCCCACTATGTTTTGAGGCATAAAAATGCAAAAATCTCAACTTTTGCATATTTGCAAAAGCGCGAGGATGTAAGTATATATCTTCTGATTTTGACATATTCAAAGAGATCCCCTCAAGTGTTATGGTTCCCTAATATATAGTGAAAAAAATAAAAGTCAATATCAAATATATATAAAAGGTATGCATTAAGAAAACATAAGAACAAAAATAATTAAATAATGATATTCAAACTCCTAATACATCAACCTATAATTATTAATATATTAGTAAAAAATAATTTATCAAGTTTATATTTTAATAACATTTAACTCTAATTGAAAAGCTTTATAATTGACATACTACATACCAGTCAAATCCACAAAAAGGATATACTTTCGTTAAACCAAACTGGTGAGCTTATGCCAAAGTTTAATATTGGAAGTGGCACTTTACAGATTAATACTACTACTAAATCTCACCGATTCATTAGTCAACACATCATATATATCCTTGGGGTGCCACAATCGACTACGTTTGCCAGGATCATTGGTAGATTCTTGTCGAACAATCTCTTTGCCCATTGCTTGAAGCAAATCATGCATTGTAAGCATATTGTTTGATATGGTTATAAGAGATTTATCAATGAGAGCATCTATTCCGCTATCAGGGAAGAAACCACAAGCTTTCATGAATGCTTTTACGCGATCAACGTTCCACCCTTTAAAAAAACATGCAATGTCCAAAAATATATTTCGTTGATCATCATCTAGTTCTTCATAACTAATTTTCAATACTTCATGAATATTCCTATTAAATTTTTTTTCTAATTTTTCTATTGCACTCTCCCAAACTTCTTTTGTCTTGCCTAACAACGAGGAACCCAAAACCTTAAGGGCTAATGGAACACCTCCAACCTTTATAACTACACCTTCTGATAGCTGCCTATAATCTATTTTAGGATGGATTTGTTTGAAGGCATGCCAGCAAAAAAGCTTAAGAGAATCATTGAAACATAATTCCTTTACCATGTATATGTCGTTCACCCCACAATTTTTGAGCACTTGCTGACTTCTTGATGTTATAATGAATCGACTTCCTAAACCAAAACAATGATCAAGATCTCCAATCAAAGCTTCTATTTGTTGGAAAGTAGTTACGTCATCTAAAACAATAAGAAGCTTCCTAGGACGAAACCTTTTCTTGGTGTAGGGATAATAACCATATGCATTTCCACCCCTCAATTTCTCCGGATAAAGTCCTTGTTTCAAGAGATTTAGTTCCTTTTTTTCTGAAGCTTCTCTAACACTACCAATAAAGAAATGACCTTCGGGAAATTGACAATAGATTTTGTCGAATATAACTTTAGCAAGAGTAGTCTTGCCTATACCTCCAATGCCACAAATTCCAACTTTACGAACATCATTGTCCCCGATTCGTAACATTTCTTCAAGTTCTGTGATTTTTGATTCTATTCCCACTTGCTGCATGTTATCACTTGAGGGCGCATTGTTCTCACTTGAGGGCGTATTGATCAACTTCTCCCAAACATCTCCAACAATTTTTTCTACAAGTGCAGACTCAGGCCTAGCAATTATGTAAAAGAATTAATAATAAGAAGAAGAACTGAATCATGAAGTGTTCAAGACAATATAAAAATTAGTTCCAACAGCTACTGTTTATTCTCTTTGAAGAGATTAACACATGGATGTGCATGAATTAAAAATAAAATAAGATATAATAAAAACTTACTTAACAACACTTGAAACAAACCCAGAAATATTGGCTGCTTCCCTGAGATCATCCCTCCATTTCTGCACTTTGTCTAAATCCTCCTTAAAACGATCTTTATGCTTTTCAAATGCATCTTCATAACTCCCAGTTTGCTTCTTCACTTCGGATGGCTCTGTTTTATAGAAAACTGGAATTACAGTTTGTCCATGGTTTTTGCTGCATTCAAGGATCTTCACCAACTCTTCGAGACACCAAGTGGAGTCAGCATAGTTTTCAGAGAAAATGACAACGGAAATCTGCGACTCTTCAATGGCTTGGAGAAGAGCTGGGGAGATTTCTTGTCCTCTTTCAAGTTGATCATCAATGAAAGCATCAATTCCTTTCCTATCAAAAGCTTCTCTAAGATGGCTGAGGAAATTATCGCGAATATCCTTGCCTCTGAAGCTGACAAAAACATCATGCTTGATTGCAGGACGAGGAGAAGAAGGAGAAGGAGAAGGAGTTGGAGAAGAAGAAGGAGAAGGAAGTGGAAGAGGAGAAGGAAAAGAAAAAGAAGAAACAACCGAACCCATTGATGATCAGAGAATGAGAGTTTAGATGTGGAGATGACAGACTAGAGATCATGATATGTGAATGCTTTACAAATATTGCTCTGTTTTGGATACTTAATATTTCACTCATCTTGGGTCTCCATTGACTTTGACCCATGGTTGCATGTCTCATCTGCTGCTAAACGTCAAGCAGCTTCGTGGAAACTACTTTGATATTTAGGATTAAGTAAAAGCTTAATGTTCAACAATTCACTTTAATTACTGCAGACCCACTAATGGGCAGTGAATTTCCATCCCATTTAATAGTTGACAGATATTTGACTGGAAAATTTGATTGAAAATGGTCAGCAATGGCCTTTATCTTTAAACTAAAGGTTAATTGCACTAAAATACACTCAGTTTTTCCTTAAAGACTTAATATTTAACAAATTTCTATAATTACTGAAGCCTCCTATTCGGTTAGGTAACATCCTTTTAACACTAACGGTTGACTAACTTATGGAGGGTAAGACTGTCAATTAAGCTACAACCAAAATATTAGTTTATTAAAAAATAATTAAAATTTATTTAATATAAATTAAAATAAATAAAAAAAGAGAAAAATGTATATTTGATAAGATCGAGGCTAAATGTCATCCGTTGGATGATGATAAAAATTCATCATCCATCTCATCTTTTCTTCCTCACGTACAAATTCTTTATTCAAACCACCAAAAATCCAGATAGAACTCTTCACCAAATCCCAAATCTGATCTCCATATTTTTTAGTTAAAAGTTGATTCCTGTTATAATTGCTTAGCTAGAAAGTAGAGACTAGAGAGATCATAATTTCACTTCAAGTGATCAACTATTTCGCCTAGGAAGTTTATTTAAATTTCCAAAGGTATATAATATATTTGCTCGCACCAACCACTCCACCCATTTCCTTGAAAAAATTGGTCACTTTTTTTTTTTTTTTTTTGGGAAAGATGTTCGCTTTTGCATCCTGCTTTTGTGGACTACTTTTATTCATGACTCTTTTATCTTCGCATCTATTATTTATTTATTTAAATTTGGGAAAATTACACAAATCCGTTCAAATTTAATAAAATTATATCAATATGATAGTTTTGGCCATAATAACACAACCTTCATTGATATTCCAAAAATCAACATAAATATCTTCTATCATTATTCAAGTATTAGTTAACTACCCTTAACAAGGGTAAAATGATCAATACATAGGTAATAAATATTTTAAATAATAAAAACAATATATCATTTTTTATTTTAATTAAAAATAAAAATAAATTAAAAGCCACAGATCTTCTCAAAGAGATCTACAGCTTTGATGGAAAGACCAAATTCTCGTCTCCATCGAACAAAAACTAAATACCAGAATCTAGTCTCCATCGCAAGAGACCAAATCAATCTCTAGTCTTAAGATGGAGATGGAGACTAGATTGATCTACTTTCCAGCAATAGAGACTAGATGGGACTAAACATTTGATCTCCAACAATAGAGACTAGATCGATTTGGTCTCCATCACTGGAGACCAAAGAGTCTCCATGGTTCTATGGCTATGGAGATTGGTCTCCACCAGTGGGGTGGAGCCTAAATGTCTCCAATGTTAGAAACCAGTCTCTGATAGTGGAGACTGATTGGAGATGGCATTCCAATTTTTTTTTTTAATTTTCAATGTTTTTAGAAAAAAAATATTGATGATATGTGATTATTTTTGTATGGTTATTTTTTTGGAATTTCAAGTTGGATTATGATGGTGATGATTGATAATGATGAACTTATGATGAATGAATTGTTTTAATTGGATTTTTTTTTTTTTTTTTTTTTATGAAAGAATTGAAGTTGGATGAAACGGAAGATGAATTGTTCATCGTCCACTATTAGAGGTTTTTTTTTTAAAGTTGAAATTATTATTATTTTTTTTAAAAAAAGAAGTAATTTCATTGATGGATTGTGGTCCAGATGAAAGAATTATTGTGTTCACCACTTTTATAAACTAATCATAAAAATGCAGGTAACTCCAGTACAGATAGCTGAAGAGCTGATGTAGAATGGAGACGTTGATGTTGCGCTTGAATGAAAAAAATTATTATTCTTAATTTTTTTAAAGTTAAAATAATATAAATTATTGACTTTTTAACATTTTTTACCTTTGATTGTTGGGATTTAATAGAAATTGACTAATAGTAAAAGATATTTGTGTTGAGTTTTTGGAATCTCAGATAAAGTTTGTGTTATTATGGCCAAACTTGTCATATTAGTTTAATTTCATCAAACTTCAAAAGAGGTTGTGCAATTTGCCTTTTAAATTAACATCCAACTGTTAAAAGAAACCGACTAAAAGAAAACTCCAATTTCTTGAAGAATGGAAAGTTATATGGTATATTAAGATTGTTGAGTAATCCTTAGGGCTATGTTTGGTGCACCGGATATTTCATGGAATTGGAATTGAAAATTCCTAATCTTATGAAATCGGACATTTGGAGACGTTGAGAAGGGATTTAAAGCCCAATCCCAACCTTTTTCATTCTCATTCTCACGAGAATCATCATTCCTACTCTAATTGGTAGGTTTAGCTGAAATGAAATGTCTTACTCTTCTTGTGCTTTCTCTTCTCCTCCATCTATTTCTCTCTGTCAAACCCATCTTCATCAACCACTGTTGAACCCAGTAGTAATTACTGTTGAACCCATCTCTATCACCATCTCTTTCTCCAACTTCCATCATAAACCACCCCAAACAACCATAACAATCAAACTAAAAAAAACTCATAACGTAACAATCAACCACAACAATCAAACCAAAAAAACCCAACAACCACAGCAAACCCATCACACTAGCAAGAGACCCATCAACATCCATCATCACTAGTAAGAAAGAGAGAGGGTGAGAAAAATAAATGAACAAGAATTGCAACAAACTTGAGTTGGTGATGAAGATGAAACAAAGATGGAGACAGAGACTCAACGATAAAGACGACAATGGCTCGTGGTCAGTTACAAAGAAGAGGAAAAGAGACTAAAGAGGAGAGAGAGAGTGTGTGGTTTCTAAAATTGGTCGGAGAAGATGAAATGGGGGGAGAAAGATTGATTTGTTTTAATATTTTAATATTAAAAAATTTTATTTTAATTTTTTGATTTCAATATTAATATAATTTTAATTCAATCTCAAGTTCTACCAAACATGATACAGTAATTTTTAATCTAATTAAATTCATTCTATTCCAATCTCGCACGCTAAACATAGCCTAGGAGTACTTATGACTTAATACTATTGAATTACATATATTAAATTATTCATGTTTATTTTTTTAAGTGGTCAAACCACCTAAAACTACTTAAAAACAACTTAAAGAAAAAAAGTAAGAATTCTTAGGGTTTGTTCCTTTTTTATCTAAAAACTTAATAGTCTTAAATATTACTGAAGACTAAACAGTGACTGAAATCTGAAATATAGAGAACATTTTTTTTTCTAATATCTAAATATACATGTTGATCTTTTGTTTTATTAAGAGAAAAATATCTGAAAATAAATATTTTTACATTTATATCCTTAAAATTAATAATTGTTATGTATTTTTATTTTAAATTATATATGTAGAAAAAAAAAACAATCATTTAATAAATTCTAACCAAATTTATCTATACATTTCTAATTTTACATAAATGTAGTTTTTATTGACAATAATAAATATATATTGTTTTAAACAATAATAATTTAAGAAAATATTAAGTTCACATAGCTTATACATTCTTTTTAAGTTATAAAATATTTGTCATTAAAATTGCTATATTGATATAAAGATTCAAGTTACTAGTAATAATATGAAAAATGATAATTTGTAGGATATTAATGAAAATAAAATTGAAAATATGTGTCTTTTAGAAAGATAGACTTTATGGGGAAAAAAAAATATTTTGATTATGATTAAGTGATTAGGAGTTAAGTAATAAGTTAGAATTCTAGTATTTTATTTTAAGTTATTTTTTAGTAATTTTAAACTATTTGATCACTTAAAAAACAAAAAAAAATGACTTAATAAATTAATTCATATCCATTAAGTAATACATTAAAAAAAAAATAAAACAAATAAGGTTTTAACTTATAACTTAATTGCAAATCACTTAATGATATTCAAAATATTTTATTTCAAGCCTATTATCCCAAAATAATATATTTTTAAATTTATATTATTATATTATATAAATTTCCTATCCTCCAACCCCACCCCCAAATACTTATAAAAAAAAAAATTAAAAGAAAAACATTAACACATCTCATCCCAAATTTTCTAATAATTGAACTACTGTATTTTAATTTATAATTTAAATATTTATTATTGTATTTGTTTTATAATTCAATTCAGAGGTCATTTTATTTTTATTTAAATATATAAATATCATCAATTCAATTATGTTTTTTAAATCATACTTTAATTATGAACAATATGAATGTAATAATATTTTAGAATTTGTTACATGATTTGTTTTTAATTGTTTATATTATATTAAATAAAGTTTCATTAAAAAAAAAAAAAAAAAACTTTACAATAGATTCAAATGTGAGAAAAAAAAAGAAAAAACAAAAACATGGTATTCAAATTTTAAGTATCAGTCACTATTCAATCTTCAACAACTTTCATCATTCTTCAATTTTCAAACAAAAAAACAAACGACCTCTTACACATACTTGTTTCTTTCTTTCAATTGGTTTTCAGTTGACCTTAACTCAAATATAATTTCTAGGATTAAAATCAAGTACAAAATGGTCTATTGAGTTTTGCCCTTTTTTTAATGTAATATTGAATATTGCTTTTATCATCTGTAAACCCCCTATTTCATATTTTTAATGTAAAATATATAAACATAGATGCCGGATATTTGTTTTATTTATAATTTGACTATACTTCTTTATTTTTAAAAACGAATGATATCAATATAAAAAATAGAAATGCTTGATGAGTTTCTTATTATTATTATTTGTTTATATAGAAAATTGATATCCATTGACCTTAACTAACAAATAAAAAAAAAATAGTGTATATATATATATATATTTTCCATTTTCCAAGCTAACTTAGATTCTTTTATTAATATTATCTAAACAGCCATTTCTTCTTCCTTTCAAAAACGGGAAAAAAAAGAAACAAAAAATGCAACTATTTCTTGATGCAGCAGAGGATTTAATCGTAAAGATGAATAAAATATTAAAAAATATATATTGATAAAGAATCTAAATATTTAGAAAGCTTACTTAATGCAGTGTATTTATTTATTACATTAAAATTTCAATTCAAAATTATTAGTAAATATCAAATGAAGAGCATTTGAGAGATGAGTCTTTTGTTATTAGTGATATTAGGCTTCGTGTAAAGATATTGGAATTATTAAGTGCCTAACCATTCCTAGAAATGGGAACCGTTTAAAACATAAATAAGCCTCTCATGCTTTGTCCTCTTGTGAGTTTCGTGAGTGGCTTAATGTCATTGAAAGTTGTATTGTTTCTAGGTATGGTTAATAAAGTTTTATTTCATTTCAAAAAAAAATTAGTAAATATCATTTTTGTAATTTTTATTGGTATTGCATGCATAATATTAATGTCTTGTAGAAGTACTCTGTTTTAGAACTGTGTTTTAATTAATTTCTTAATTTATTTATGAGATATTTAAGTCCTATAAAAAGGGAGTATGATAAATAACAATTGAGCATGTGAATATATTGATGAAAGTAATTAAGGATTCTATTATATCAACTTAAAATTTTAAATTAATTTTTTGCTTAAAGTTTTCAACATTCAATTTTAAGCGAAAAATATAAATATAGTATAATTTGTAACATAAATATGGAAGTTTTGGGTTTTTTTTTGTCAGCTTAAATTCTTGCACACCACCTTTTAGTAGGAATAGTCGAACATCTACTTTCATTTTAAAAGGTCAAAGGTTTAAATCTTATCATTGTTGAAAGTGTGAATAGTTTATAAATTTAATCTCCTCTCCTCCATCATAAAAGGAAAAAAAAATTGAACTTTTTTTTTCTTTTTTAAGATATCATCTATAACGAATGATTTGAATTTAAAATATTAAATAATTGAATAAATATATTTTTACTATCAAATTATATTAGATAGTAGTCAGAAAAAAAAATAATGGAGCTCAATTATATATCTTTTCTATTTTCATTTTCATCCCTTTCTTGGGAGATACATCAACCCATAAGAGAAAAGTTATACGTGAACCATGACAAAAGAGGTTATAAATTCTTTATGCAAATCACTCTAATTTTAAAATCAATCTCTTCAATTATTTTAGGTATCTCTTTAATTAGATTAAGATAACAAAAAAGTCGACATAATAATGAAGCTTTACTTTGTAGTTGAGCAGTTGCCATATTGGTTTAGCACTCTACCCTGCACACAATAAAGCATTGGTTCTACATTGGGATGACAAAAATACCCAATCCGATCCAAACCTAATCCATTCGGGGCCAGTTTAGAGCGTAACAATCCATTTGTGGCATAGGTCGGATTTGGGACAACTCTACAAAATTTCGGATCAAGTTTGGGCAAGCTTTCTTACCCCAACCCAACCTGATAACTGGATCTATATATAAATATATATATATATAAATAAAAACCTTAAATCTACAACCATTTATTAAAGGAAGTTATTACTTGGTGTCCAAGTCTTACACTATTAACTATCAGAGTTTTTATATGAATTTGGAATTCTTTTAGAAGAAATATAGTTATCATAGCCAATTTGTCTCTTTTTTGTCTATATATTTGTTTTTTGATATTAATTATATCATTAATTAAAAACTAAATCAAGTGAATGGGGTTGGGCTCGGAGCACATCTCTTTAATTAGGTTTAGGTTTGGGAAGGAAAGTAGCGACTCATTTGGGGCATGAGTTGAGTTTGGGGCACCCCTAAAAAATTTCTGATTGAGTTTAATAAGGGTCAAACCCAATTCGGTCTGATCTATTGACATCCCTAGTTTACACCATGAAACCCCCTTCCCACCACAAAATATATGGGTTTTCACCTATCTTATGTGAGTCATCTCCCCATCTATGTATGGGATGCTTCCTTCCATATAAGAGCTACTCCCCGAACCATGATTTAGAATTAAATTTCGTTTGGTCCCAACTAATCTTTGGGTTTGTAACCGTCATTCAAAATAAAATGAAGCTGTACTTCGCGAACTGCTTTGTTGTTTACTTTTGAATTAATTGCAAAAAGAAAACCGGCATAATAATGAAGCTTCACCTTAACTCAAAAAAAAAAAAAAAAAAAAAAAGCTTTACTGTTTTTATTACATAAAGAAGCTTTACTTTCTTTACTTTGTGGACTGCTTTATTGTTTGCATTCGACTTATGTTATGCCTATTTTTTGGGACAGCAAAAATGGGCTGGTAAAAGCCCATAAAACCAATCCAATAAACTGACCCAGCTCGCATCTCTCAGCTAGCTCCCAGCTCGCAGGTCGCAGCTCTCAGCTAGCTCTCAGCTAGCTCCCAGCTCGCAGGTTGCAGGTCTCAACTCGCAGCTCTCAGCTAGCTCCCAGCTCGCAGCTCTCAGCTAGCTCCAGCAGCTCGCAGCTCGCAGCTCTCAGCTAGCTCAGCATTCAGCTCTTAGCTAGCTAGTCAGCATTACTCAACTCACTTTATGTGCAGCTTGTTACTTAGAGCGCAATTAATGCAGTATCTCCCAAAACAGACAGTTACCTAATCAAATAATGATTCTCTCTCCAGATATGGAAGTTAATGCAAATTCAAATTCAAGTCAACATTATCTCGGATTTTAAGGAGCAGTTTCCTGATATTGTTCCAATCGAATAGGAATTGTAATTAATTTATGATTCCCTTCCTGATTTTTCTGATTTTATTTAAATCATTAGGAAAGTGTAATTAATGATTCTCTTCCTATTTCATTATTTACTGAATTGTAACGGTACTTCCCCTATAAATAGGGGTTAAAACCATTGTAAAAGACATGCATGAATAACATACTGTCACTCTGCAGAATTTGAGAGAAAGACAGTCGTGGACATAGGCTCTTTATTGCTGAACCACGTTAAAAGTGCTTGGTCTCCTTGTTTGGTTCTTGATCCTTTATTATTCTTTTCTAGATTTCTGTGTTTTCTTACATTGATTGCAGGTATTGGGCATTGATTACTCGTCGACTGAAAATCAACGTCGACAACTTATTTGCAATATATATAGTATTTCTACTAAATATATGATGCTTCTACCATTAGCATCTAGAAACTTTAAAAAGTTAAGACGAATAAATTGAATTCATTAATTGTATTTTTTTTCTTAAAACAAATTCTCTCCCTTATTTAATTCAAATGTAATGGATAAATTTGATTGGTTTGTTATAATTTTTAAAAGTTAGAGAATCCTTATTTTAAAAACATTATATAAATAACTTCTATGGTTAGTATCTCCTATCTTTAAAAAGTTAGGACGAACCAATCAAATTCATCCATTGCATTCTCTCTCTTAAAACAAACTCTCTTTTCTATTTAATTCAAATGCAATAGATAAATTTGATTGATTTGTCATAACTTTAAAAAGTTATGAGATATTAACCATAAAAATTATATATATATATATATATTTGAACTAAATACACAAAACTCCTCTAGGAAAGATTTAATGTAAACAGATTAATTTTTAGGTTTTTATAGCACTATGCCCTCATGATAATAGTCAACAGGTGTCAAATTGATGGTTGACCGAGATTTTTCATGCAATTATGAAAATGCTCTCAGTTTTGTAAACTATAAAAATTATAAAAATCAACCATAGAATCATCAGTAAAATATAAACACAAATTAGAATCACCACAAACATTTATATATATTTCTGGCATGATTTTCTTTTAATTTTTTTTTTAACACTGATATCTTACAGATTAGAGAACTGTTGAATTATATTGAGATTGATCATTGATAGAATAGTTCAAATGACTACTCTCATAATCAAAAGATGGCGGATGACAACTTTTACTAAGAATAGATTCATACCCACGTTTCGTGTTTTAATAGAATAAGAGTGGAACTTGAACCTTTGATCTCTTAGGGTCAAGAGAGGTAATCAACTACTCCTATTAAGAAGTGATGTATTTCTTTAAAATTTTAAGTTTCATACAAAACAATCTAAAAACATCAAGCAAGAAGTGGTCAATTTTCAAATAAATCAAAAAAAGTAAATGTTAACATCAATATAAACACACAATCAAAGAACATAACAATATGATTGTCATTATTCTCATGAAATTTTTAACGTATTATACGTGTATGTTCCAACCATTTAAGTCACACTATAATAAGTGACATATATCCCAATTATATAACAAATAATTGAATTTTTGCTATCATCAACACACTTTCACTAAATCTTCAAAAAAGAAAAGAAACATACTTTCACTCACTTTTTCAAAGCAAAAAAATAATGAAAACAAAAACAAGAACACATTTTCACTCTACACTTTATATATATATATATATATATATATATATATAACTTGTACAAGTCTAGGAATCTATCGAGATCAAACAAGATTTAAATTCTAGAGAGCGACTTGAGAAACAGTTTTTATACGGAAGGGAGCAACCCACGCATAGGAAAAGAGGAATGATATAAGGTGGACGGGTAGCCCATGTAATTAGTAGTGGGAAATACATTGTGGGTAGAGGTGGGCATCCCCAACCCAACCCGACCATCTTTTATTGGGTTGGATTGGGTTACATCTTAAAAAAATTAAATGAGTTGGGTTGGGTTAGGTTAAAAATTAAATTGGGTTAGGTTATGTTAAAAAATTTGTAACTCAACCCAACCTGAACCTAACAAACGCCTATCCCCAATTCTAAATCCAAGATTTTTTTCCCTCTCTAGAAGACCATTTGTTCAGGATAAAGATTAATGACAACTTTTATGTCGATTTTTTTTTTTTTAACTCTGTGGGGTACTTCTGTTCCTGACCCTTTTATCATCACATTATTTATTTATTTATTTAAATTTAGACAAATTACACAAATCTGTTTGAGAGTTGATAAAATTATATTAATAATACATATAACAATATCAGGAATAATTATAAAATAAATATTATTTAAAAAATCAGTTTTAAAGAATTAGATTTTACTTTCAAAATAATATTAAAATAATTCTAATTTTATTTTATTAAAATAATATAGTATATAATTATTTTTTATCCAATTCCATAATACAACATTAATAGATCGTTGGATTTTACAGATCAAAGTGTCGTATAACTTGATTGCACCAGGAAATTGTCCTAAAGAGACTTCATATAATCTTAAGTATAGTGCAAGCCTTAACCTTAAATGATTATTACAATTTCCTTCTCATTTCCCAAAATTTTCCAACAATCTTAAGATTGATGTATGTTGGTGTTTATTGGAAATTTAAATTCAAAATATATTTTTAAGAGAAGAACAAGTATTTCTTCTTTGTTATAAGACACTGATATTTATGTTTCTTATGCTATAAATATCTTTCAAGTGATTTTATAATGAGATTGTTGCTTTTATTGTTTTATTTTGCGAGTTGTGTATAGGGATTTGGAACCCCAATATCATTTGGTGTTCAGACCATACGATGGATCAGGAAGTATTACTGTTTGGATATGACTTTTTTTATTAAAAAAAAAAAAAAAAAATCTCTATAGCATTCAAATGCTTCATTATGTTTTAAATGATACCAACACTTATAAAATTTACAGGAAGTGGAAGAGAGGAGAAGAAGAAAAACAAGGAAAACTTGAACCCACCGGTGATCACAGTGACTAGGGAGATGTGGAGATAAACGGAGATGTTGATATGTGTGTATTGATTAATCTAGCCAGTTGATCCCTTACAAATATTGCTCAATTTCTTTAACTTTTTTAATTTATTTTTATTTTCATCGATCTACGGTTATAGATTCTTTATATCCCATTTCGTGGTCAATGGTAGGCAGGTTCTTGGAGGCTTCCTTGGTAGAATTCGATTTACATGCTTACACGTAAGGCTTTATTGACTCTTTAAAAGGTTATTTTTATTTCTTAAAACATTTTTAATATTCTCATGGATTGTATTTTAAGAAAAATATATCACGTCATCAATATCAAAAAATTTGTTTTTTATATAGCATAAATATCATTTGATAGATAATCAAATGAAAAAATTATTTTTTAATGCTCTATATATTTCTATTTAATATTTCAATGTATTTCCATTTAATATTTCCACATTTTCCATTTAATACTTCCATTTTTTTTTTATTTTAATTAGATTTGAAAATTATAATTAAACAATTATTGATTTGCTGACATGTTTGTCTAACACATCCTTTGAAAATAGATAGTCATGTTGACAATATCTTTTTTTTTTTCCTACCTCAACTTGACATTGATGAGTGATAATTACATTGGAGAAATTTATTTTAACTTAATGTCTATTCATCCTATATGATATATACATTTTTATAATCCATGGTAGCATTGGAGATGTTCTTACACTCCATAAAATACTAAAACCAACTTTAAATAAATACTATAAACTACCAAAATTATTACTTCTTTAATTATGTTATTTGATGAATTGGTGAATATAACTTATGCCAAACATTTAATGTGTGCCTTATTTATTTTATTTCAAAAATAATTTTAGATGTTGCTACAGCCACCACCACAAATTTGAAAAGGAAAATAAACAGTTAGTTTCATCATCTAATAAACTCCTTATTGATTTGTATGCAATTTAAAGAGTTAATTAGACAATGACTATTTATTTTCTAGTAAGTAATATTTGACTTCATACGAAAACAAGATTTCTATCCAAGACCACCCTTGAGCACGCACGGAAGGTAATGATCACCCCGGGTCTCCAAAATTTGGGACCCTGAATCTTACAAATTATAAATTACATCACTCGAGCAGCAGTGCAGCCGGTTAAAGCACTGTTGCCCACCATGGTTTTCTGTTCAACAACCCCACCCCAAGTTGGTGTTTCTCTCGCCCATGTGTGGGCCGTCATTCCACTCTTGTGTGAATTATTTCCTCCTGTACGAGAGTCACTCTTCTAATTGCATAATCAGTGTCTGATCCTATATGGTCTCTATTGTTTCCTGAGCCAATTCCGATAATCAAAAAAAAAAAATCTTCCAATTTCTAATTTTTTTATATAATTAGTTTGCAAAGTAAATATATAAATAATGATTTAAATAATATATAAACTTAGTGTATGTGGAAGAGGTCTTTTGCTCTTGTCCCATTCAAGAGTTCGAATCCCTCCAATCACATTTCTTGTTTTTTGTTTTTGAAAAAAAAAAAAGGATTATTGTCAACTAGATTTGAACCTAGATTGTAAAGATTCTAAGATGATGTTTTGGACGCAAAGTTATCAATGATGCTTAGTTTTATTGTTTTTATTTTTAAAATGAGTCTCTTTTTACTTCTTCAATATGATTTGTTGGATATAAATTAGATGAATAAAAGCGTCTATTTTAGTTTTCACATTGAGTCTCTAAAATGTCAAAGTTGGCCCTAATCTTATCCTTCCAATATGTTTATCAAATTAATTTCCCTTAATATATAGTCATAATAAGGTCATGAGTTATTTATATATACGAGTTACTTATATAGAAAAAACGACTACAAAAATCTTTAGGTTTCTAATTGTTTTAAGAAGAGTTAGTGAAATTTCCTCTCCTCTTCTCAATTGGTCATCAATGTAAGTGTTGATGTTTTTCTGGCTGATAGAAGATGGCTGATAAATTTCTCGTGGACATCTTCGCCTCTAAAACTAAGAAAAACATCATATTTATCACTGTAGAAAAAGTAAAGCACATATTTTTTGTTCCAAAAAAACACTGTTTTGTCTATGAGTAAATTTGCAACCTAAAAGATTAAGTCCTCCTCACTAGCACTATGAGATTTGGTGGCCCTAACAAGTCACATATTGTCATACACCACTTGGAAGAACTAAATTAAAATTAACTTTTCTCTCTTCGTTTTGTAGTTTTTTATTTAACATGTAATTCTGTTTTTTCCAGTTTAATTTTTCTAGGAGATGACTTGGACAAGAATTGATAGCAGTCGTTGACTGAAGTAAAGGACCAAATTATCCCCGATGCATTTCAGTACACTGCTTTTTCTTTTATTGCTTCTTGAAAGAGAGAAATAGAATGTGAGAGTCTACGTAGTATAGCCAAGTCCAGTTGAGTGGTTATCAAAACAACCTAAAAACATCAAGCAAGAAGTGATCAATTTTCAAATAAATCGAAAAAAATAAATGTTAACATCAATAGAAACACACAATCAGAGAACATAACAATATGATTGTCCTTATTCTCATGAAATTTTTGACGCATCCTACGTGTATGTTCCAACCATTTAAATCACACTACAATAAGTGACATATATCCCAGTTATATAACAAATAATTGAATTTTGGCTGTCATCAACACACTTTCACTAAATCTTCGAAAAAAAAACACATTTTCACTCACTTTTTCAAAATGATAAATGAAAACAAAAACAAGAACATATTTTTACTCTATACTGTTTTTTTTTTTTTTTTAATGATTGATATAAGTTTAGGGATTCATCGAAACCAAACAAAATTTAGACCTTGAAACGTGATCTGAAAAGCAATTTTTATATGGAGGGAGGTAATCCTCGTATCGGTAAAGAGAGATCGATATAAGATGGAGGACAACTCATTCAGTTATTATTTAATAACTGGGAAATATATCGTGGGGATCTAGTGTCTGCGCAAAGAAGCACGGGGCAACGTGAATACCAACGACTCCACTTGTCCGGCCAGACCCTACATTCTTTTTTATAAGACGCATGCACGGGGCGACGTGAATACCAACTACTCCACTTGTCCGGCCACGCTCTACATTCTTTTTTATAAGACGCATGCACGGGGCGACGAGAAAACCAACTACTCCACTTGTCCGGCTACCCTCTACATTCTTTTTTATAAGACGCTTTCACGCGCAAAGAAAAGCTGATTTCTGTCATAGTTACTTAGCTAGAAAGTTGACAGTCATAATTGCACTTCACGTGATAAACTATTTTCCCCAAAAAGTTAATTTAAATTTCCAAAGGTATACAATATATTTGCTGGCACCTACCAGTCCACTCATTTGGTTGAAAAAGTCGGTTCACTTTTGCGTTTTTTTAAAAAGATGTTCACTTTTGTTTTTTGCCTGCTTATGTGGTTTTTATTATTATTATTATTATTATTATTATTATTATTATATAACTCTGTGGGTTATTTTGCTCAAGACCCTTTTATCATCACATCTTTTCTTTATTTATTTATTAAAATTAAGATAAATTATAAAAACCTCCTTAAGAGTTGATAAAATTATATTAATAAGACAGATTTGAACACGATGACACAAATCTCTCTTTTATTTTTTTTCTCCAATCCTATGCAGCCATTTTATCCTATCAATGTGACGCTCTTTTTTTGTTTTTTTTCAACTTTCTTCTTCTTCTTTTTTTTTTCCTTTCTTACACGGATTTTATTATTAATATTATTTTGCATGCTTTATCATAAAATAAATATTATTTAAAAAATCAGTTCTAAAGAATTAGGTTCTACTTTTCAAAATAATATTAAAATAATTCTTATTTTATTTTATTAAAATAATATAATATATAATCATTTTTTATCAAATTCCGTAATACAACATTAATAGATCATTAGATGCTAGAGATCTGAGTGTCGTATAACTTGATTGCACCAGGAAGTTGTCCTAAAGAGACTTCATATAATCTAAAGTATAGTGTTAAGCACGCCTTAACCTTAAATGATTATTACAATTTCCTTCTCATTTCCCTAAATTTTCCAACAATCTTAAGATTGACGTATGTTGGTGTTTATTGGAAATTTAAGTTCAAAATATAGTTTTACTAGAAGGACAAGTACCTCTTCTTTGTTATAAGACAATGATATTTATGTTTCTTATGGTATAAATATCTTTCAAGTGATTTTACAATAATAGTGTCGCGTTTATTGTTTAATTTTGTGCGTTGTGTATAGGGATTTGGAACCCCAATAGCATTTCGTGTTCAGATCATACTACGGATCAAGAAGTATTATTGTTTGGATATGGTGCTTTTTTTTTTCTTTTATCTCTATAGCATTCAAATGCTTCATTATGTTTTGAGTGATAACAACACCTATATAATTTAGAGGAAGTGGAAGTGTTGAAGAGAAGCAAAACAAGGAAGACCTGAGCTCATTAATGATCATAGTGGCTAAGGAGATACATAGATAACAGAGATATTGTTATGTGTGTATTGACTAATAATACACCAAACCTGTCGTGTGTTCGCGTGGTTCAACACCTAACCTACCAAATCCAAAAAATTAACATATACTAATAATAATAATTAATAACAGTAAATAATATAAATACATCACTTGTCTCCCATAATTCAATATGAGTTGATCTCTCACATTCGTGAGAGCCCTCCCCCATTTTCATATGGATGGATCTCTTCCAATTGGGAGTTGTTTCTCGGGCCGTACCACAGTGTTCTTATCCTGATTGATCCCAATAGTCTTTTGGGTCAATCCCAGATCTAAAAAAAAAAAAAAATCTAGCTAGTTATTTCCTTACAAATATTGCTTTATTATTATTATTATTATTATTATTATTATTTTTGTTTTCATTGATGTTACAATTGTAGATTCTTCATACCCCATTGCACGATGAATGGCAGGGAGGTTCGTGGAGGCTTCCTTGGTACAACTCGATTTACATGCTTCCACTCAAGACTTTATTGACTTCTTGAAATCTGCTTCTACTTCCTAGAGCATCTCATGGATTGTTTTTTTTTTTTTTTTCAAAAAATAATATTTTATCATTAATTTCAAGAGATTTATTTTTTACATAGTATAAATATTATTTTATAGATAATTAAATTAAAAAATTATTCTTCAGTACCTCATATATTTCTATTTAATATCTCTATGCATTTTCATTTGATGTTCTTATATTTTCCATTTAATGCTTCCTCTTTTTTTTTTTTCTTTTTTAATTTTTAATTAGATTTGAAAATTGGAATTAAATAATTGTTGATTTATTGACATGTCTATTTAACACACTCTCTGAAAATATATAGTCATATTGATAATATCTTTTTTTTTTTTTTTTTGTCACTTGAACTTGATATTGATGAATGATAATTATATTGGAGACATCTATTTTAATTCAATGTCTATTCATTCTATATAATATGTAATTTTTCACAATCTATGATAGTATTAGAGATATTCTTACACTCTATAAATTACAAAAACCAGCTTTAAATTCTATAAACTACCAAAATTATTACTTCTTTAATTACGTTATTTGATAAATTGGTGAATATAACTTATGCAAAACATTTAATGTGTGTTGTATTTATTTTATTTCAAAAATAATTTTAGGTGTTGCTACAACCACCACGGCAAACTTGAAAGAGAAAATAAATAGTTAGTTTCACCATCTAATAAAATTCTTATTGACTTGTATGCAATTTAAAGAGTCAATTAGATAATGACTATTTATTTTTTAGTAAGGCTTCGTTTGGTACAGCTTCTCCAAATAGATATTTTAGAAGTAGATTTTTTGGTAATAGATCTTTTGGAAAAAAGTTATTTGTTGTTTGGTTGTCAATTAAAAAAGCTCTTTCAAATTATAGAGCGTTTGGTTAAATTATTTTTAAAGCACTTTTAGATTATTAATTTACTAAAAATGGTATAAGAGAGAGGAGTAATATATTCATTCTAGAAATGTAATTACTTCAACCTTAACCATAAAAAATTAATCAATTAAACAATTAATAATTATTTGATGTAAATATATTTTCAAAATATAGATTTTCAATAAAATAAATGTAAATTATTTTGTTTCTCTATTTTTTATTTTCAAAAGAGAAATATTTGTTTAGATTTGTTAATAAGATTTTACATCTTCAATTTTATTTGATCTAAGTACATTTTCATTAAAATTTCATCAATTGCAATTATATACTGCAGTTGCAGTATATGTATTGCAGTATCTGCACTGCATATTGCAGTATATATATATACTGCACTGCAATATATATATACTGCAATTGCAGTATATATATTGCAGTATATATATACATACTACAATTGCAGTATATATATAAAAGTATAATATTCATGATAATAAGATAAAAAAATTGCAATATCAACTAAAACTAATTAAAAAAAAAAAAAAGAACACAAAATATAGAAAACTTACTGTTTAGAGAAGAGTTCTTAGAAGTTTTGATGAAATAAAAAGTGAATGAAAATGGAGGCTATGTGTTTATATTTATAATGAAAGTGCAATAATGTTATAAGGGTTTAAAGAAATTAACAAAATAAAATATGGATATATTAGACATTTTAATATTTAAAAAAAAAAAAGCTCAAAAAGGTCTACTTAGAGAAGCTCAAATTTTGAGCTTCTCCAAGTAGACCTTTTTCATTTTTTTTAATTCCCCAAAAGCTCTATTAGGATGTCAACCAAACGACATAAAAAAATTCAAGTAGATCTTTTGGTATTAAAAAAGTACTTTTGATCAGTAGATAAGCTGTACCAAACGTACACTAAGTAACATTTGATTTCATACGAAATAAGATCTTATCCAAGACCAACCTTGAGCACGAGCAGGAGGTATGATTGCCCCGGGCTTCCAAATTTTTAAGGCTCAAATCTTACAAATTACATCACTTGGGCAGCAGTGCAGTTGGTTAAAGCAATGCTACCCACCATGGTCTTCTATTCGACACCTCCCACCCCCAAGTTGGTGTTTCTCTCATCTATGTATGGACTCCCTCATACTCTTGAATGGATCACTCTCTTTGGTATGAGAGTTGCTCTCCGGGTCGCGTCACTAGTGTCCGATTTTACTTGATTCCAGTTATTCTCTGAGCCAGTCCTAATAATCGAAAGAAAAAAATCTTACAATTTTTTTATATAATTAATTTGTAAAATAAAAATGTTAGTAATGTTTCAAATAATACGTAAACTTAGTGTGTGTTAAAGAGGTCTTTTGCTCTTGTCCCATTCAAGAATTCGAATCCCTACAATCACATTTATTGTTTCTTGTTTTTGAAAAAAATAAAAAAAAGATTGTTGTCAACTAAATTGTAGAGATTCTAAGATGATGCTTTGGCCGCTCGGTTGCCAACAATGATGTTTTATTATTATTATTTTTTTAATGAGTCACTTTTTACTTCTTCAATATGGTTCAGTGGATATATATTATATGAATAAAAAGGCCTATTTAGTTTTCGCATTGAGTCTCTAAAATGTCAAGACCAGCCCTGATTTTATCCTTTCAATATGTTTATCGAATTAATTTCCCTTAATATATAGTCATAATAAGGTCATGCGTTATTTATATATACGAGTTATTTATATAGAAAAAAAGACTACAAAAATCTTTGGTCTTCTAATTGCTTTAGGAAGAGCTGGTGAAATTTCCTCTCCTCTTGTCAGTTGGTCATCAGTGTAAGTGTTGGTGAAATTTCCTCTCCTCTTATCAATTGGTCATCACTGTGATGGCCTTAAGAAGAGCTGGTGAAATTTCCTCTCCTCAGGTCAATTGGTCATCAATAAAGTGTTGATTTTTTTTTATCCATAGTTGCTAGAAGATGGGTGATAAATTTCTCATGGACATCTTCGCCTCTAAAACTAAGGAAAACATTATATATATCACCGTAGAAAAAGTAAATTAACTTCGGTGGCTCTAACAAGTCACATACTGTCATATACCAATTGAAAGAACTAAATTAAAATTAACTTTTCTCTCTTCGTTTTGTAGGTTTTATTTAACATGTATTTCTGTTTTTTCCAGTCTAATTTTTCTTGGAGATGCCTTGGACAAGGATTGATAGTAGTCGTTGACTAAAAATGTAGGGGCCAATTGCCCCCAATTCATTTCTGTACACTGCTTTTTCTTTTATTGGTTTTTAAAAGAGAGAAATAGAATGTGAGAGTTTACATGGTTTGGCCCAGTCCGCAGAGTGGTTATTAAAATATTCATCCAAGCAAAGGAATCCATTGAATGTTGATAAGTCATCCATCAATCTTTGGAGAAAATCTTTGGTGTAGCAGATATATTGTTGATTGGTGTATCCAACCACTGAGCATTTGACATATAGTAAGAATACATATGACAGTAGTTTTGTAAAATTTTTGTGATTTGTGTTAAATTCTTCGGCTGTACTTAGCAGTACATGCGGTCCATTGAAGAGTTCTCTTATTCAGAAAGACCTCCTCTGCATTCTGCCTCTGCTATTATATGGACAGACAACCGGCCACAAACTCTCTATGAATCTACATCAATGAATCTACATCCATCAACCAAACTCTGTCTTATTAGCTATCTCTGATTGTTCCAACATGAAAATGTCAAAAGTCGAAGTTGATTCATTTGCTCAAGTACAACACATATACTTGATTTTTTTATTAAAATTTAATTTTTGGTTGAATTGTTTTATATTAAAGGTTTAAAAAATATTAGAATAATACAATATTTGGCATGTTTTGCACCTTAATTGGATTCTATTAATTAATATGTTTTAATTGGTTTAATATAATATTTAATTACAAACAATGGAGAAATAATAATAAGAAGATTAAATAATATTAACAAATTTCAGTAATAGTAAGAATAATAATAATTTTCATTAGTAGTCATTAATAATTATAATAAAACTAATAATGATGAAAAAAAATCTCAATAATAATTTTTCTAATATTAATTGTACAAATAATTTACATCAATAAAATACTAAATAAAAACATATTTGAATTTTATTAAACAAAATAAAAAATAAAGTTTTATTCTTACAATTAATTAATAGAAATATAATATAAAAATTAAATATTCTTGAAATTGGTTATACTAATAATGATTTGTTAAAAATATATATTAATTATATTTTGAAAGCGTAACACAACTACATATCTATTTTACAATATTATTTTTATTCCAAAAAATATCAATGTTATTTTTAACAAATTTTTAGAAACAAAAGTCACATCCAAATATTTTATAACTTAATATAGTCTATTACTAAATATCAATATAACTTAATAAAATTTAATACAAAATAGCACCAAACAAAAGATTATATATATAAAAAAATATATTCCAACCCAATTAAATATAACCCGTATATGCAATGCAGTACAATATAGTGAGCCAAACATTTTTTAAATTTGAACTTTTAAAATATAGATCAGAACTTCAAATAGACTTCAAATAGATTTCACTCAAATGTTGAGAGGTAAAGGAAATTTTTTAAATTTGAACTTTTAATGCATAGATCAGAACGTCAGAAGAACTTTGCCTTCATCAACGTAGTTCTTTCTTTCCGTTTTTTTTTGGGTGGTGAAAACATCAGGTAGTTCTTATTGGGTTGTATTTGTGTACAAACTTAGAGGCCTAAAGTCATCTAAAGTCATCAGGGATAGGCACAAAATGGAGCTGACCTTATTTTACGGAGTGGCAATATTTCCACCCCTTAAAAGCTGTATATCCATCCTTTAAGATTTTTAAAAGTTCATATTCTATAAATATACCTTATATAATACTAATTATGTCCATTCATTTATTTATTTTTTAAATATTATACGTAAATAATTAAATTAAAACATTAAAAAGAATCCAACTTTCTTTTTAAAATTTGTTTTGATGTTTTGTTTTATGTTCATAGCTTTCCATTCTTATATTCTCTCTTATCTTCACTCAATGTTTTTACATTTCACCAAAACTCTATATGTAAAATTATCAAACAAAACTAAAAACCTTAATTTTCACTCAAGCTAAACTTTAACCAACATACCCTCCAAAAAAAAAAAAAAAAAGAAAGAAAGAAAGAAACCCTTCAAATCTAAATCTCCATTTTCTCTATTTATAAAATCTCAAAAACACAATAAAAAATTTTTATTTTTGATTACCCTTTATCAAAACAAACCAAGTTTCTTATTGGGATTTAAAGTTGGAGTATTCAAATTTGATAATAATAATAATAATATCATTTTTTAATTAAAGTATTAATAATTTAATTTAAGGTTAATATTAGAATATTAAAAATGTATAAATTAAGAGGTGTACATATGATTTTAGATGGGTGAAAATATCACCACTCTATTCTAGGTGAAAAGCAGCCCATCTCAAGAGCCATGAATGATTGCAAGTTTTCAAATCCATCAGCATTCGTCTCTGGCAGCTCCCATCAAAAAAATAAAAGTGGCAGCACCATTCAATGATTCAGGCAATTTATTGTGATGTGGTTCCAACTTATGTAACTGATTCAATCGAAACTAACCAAAACTTGATTTAAAGTGTATGGCATGTGTGAATAATTGTGAATTGTTTAGCAGCTTGGACCTAAAAATCATGCTTACTGTAATATTTATACACCATTAAAGTTATATACATATTTATATATATACATGCTCCTTTCATAATTGTATACCATTAAAATCAATTTTATAAAAAAAAAATACATAATAACAACTTACTTAATATGAAAAGGTTTGTTTCTTTAATTTTATTATGTTATATTTCTTCAAGAAATACATTAAATTATTTTTTGGAATAAAATATATATTTTTAAATATTGAACGGGATGCACTTATTAAAAGGTGTCTCGGTTTGTAATGAACGGTTAATTGTTTGAGAAATTATAGTTAGGAATTGATATGGCCTCACATACTATTATTCCTGTTTTCAAACAAAGTCGGGCTTCTATTTTCATCTTCTCACATTTGGTTGGTAATTGACAATTTTGAAGTTTCAGGCCTATTATGCCTGAAACTTCATTTCCTTGTTGGAATTTTATGTGGATAAACTTGTATCAAAGGTGTGAACATTGAAAGGACTGAAGTAAAAATAATTAATTTGCTCATGACTAATGACTAAACTCTTGTAAAAGTTTTTCTCTCCCCCTCCGAGACAATGAAAGAGAGATGGTGAGAGATCATGAGATAGGGAGAGAAAAACATAGTGAAAGAGATGGTGAGAGAGACAAAGAGAAGAGAGTGGGTTTGGCTATGTTGAGAGAGAGGGAGAGATTAATGAGATTTTGAAAAAATAATTATTTTTATTTTATTTAATAATTAAAAAATTTAGTTTCCCATCCAGCTGTCCTTTTTAAGTGAATTCACCTTTATATCTCTTACAAGTTAACGGAACCATCAGTTTACTAACGAAAATTATTAGCCCTTTAACGGCTGGACTATTTTGGATAATAATTTCAATATCATGGGTGATTTGATATTATTTTCAAATCCAGGGGTAAATTGATAATATCCCTTGTTTAATTTTGCATACTATATGGAGGGATTTGGAACCCCAATAGCATTTGGCGTTCAGATCATACTACGGATCATGAAGTAGTATTGTCTATGACAATTTTTTTATTTTATCATTTTTTTTTATCTCTATAGCATTCAAATGCTTCATTATGTTTTAAGTGATAACAACACCTATATAATATAGTAGTCAAAAAAGAAAAAGAAAAAGAAAAAGAAAACACTTATATAATACAGAGGAACCGGAAGAGAGGAGAAAAAAACAAGGAAAACCTAAACCCATTGATGATCGTAGTGACTAAGGAGACAAGGAGTGATAATTTTTTAATTTATTATTTTTACAGTCACAGTGGTAAAAGTTGATTTTTCGGACAATTGAGTTTTGGTTCATAATTTTCTGAATATATATATATATATATATATATATATTTGGTAATGAGTAGTTTCCATTCTGATTGGAAACGATGTCAAAAACCTTAATTGCAAGGAAAAGATCTAGATGCATATCAAGCTGATCAAAAATAGAATTAAAGAGTTAATTATCATTCCAAATAACGATTTACATTAATTATCCCTCCACGGGCACTGTACTATGCAACAAATTACCTCGTTGATGAATCTTTCAGTTTCATCATGATATCTTTGACAATTTTCTCTACAAGTTCAGCCTCTGTACTGCAAAAATATAAAAAACAAAATAACAGTCTATTTGCTAGACTAAATTTATTATCACATAGTAATTAACATGGGTAAGACACAAAGTCCAATTATGCAAAAGTACTTCAGTTTAAAACTCGAGGCTATTACTCCTAGCCCATTTAACAAATTGCAAACCTCAAAAGATAGGTAAAACTTCAAGAAACTCTACATTAAACAAAGTAGATTTATTACAAAAGATTGTATATAGTTGTTTTTATCCAAATTAATATAAAATTTACTAAAACAATAACACACTGTGTTTCATTTTTAAAAGATTTGGATTATATATATTCAATTATTGAAATTTGACAACAGAACCAAAATATTTAATACTTAAGTTTCATTTGGTACAACTTCTTCAAGTAGATTTTTTAAAAAGAGATATTTTGAAAATATATATTTTGGAAATAGATATTTTGGAAGAAAGTTATTGATTTTTTGGTTGTCAATTAAAAAAACCCTTTTAAACTATAGATTGTTTGATTAAATTATTTTTAAAGCACTTTTAGATTATTAATTTACCAAAAAGGGTATGAGAGAGGGGAGTAGTATATTCATTTTAGAAATGTAATGAATTCATTTTCAATTATAAAAAATTAATCAATCAAATAACTGATAATCATTTGATGTAAGTATATGTTAATGAACCAATGACAAAATCAATTGCATTATATATATCTATATATAACAAATATGACATATAATATTCATGACAATAAGGATTATAATAAAAATTGCAATAAAAAAAAACGCAAAATATAGAAAAATTATTAGTTAAAGAGGAGTTCTCAAAAGTTTTTATGAAAAAAAAAAAGAATGAAAATAGAGGTTGTGTGTTTATATTTATAAATAAGGTGTAATAGGATTATAAGAGTATAAATATATTAACAAAATAAAATAAGAGTATTGTAGACATGTTGATCTTTTAAAAAAAACTCAAAAAGATTTATTTGGAGAAGCCTAAATTTTGAGTTTCTCCAAGTAGATATTTTTCAACTTTTTTAATTTTTCAAAAGCTTTACTTGTATATCAATCAAACGACACAAAAAACAAGTAGAGTTTTTAATATTAAAAAAATACTTTTGATTAATAGATAAGTATTACCAAACGTGCACTTAATAAAGAAAGTTATTATTTATTACCTGGTTTTACGTGAATCCCACCCAGATAAGTTGCTAGCTTCCTTCAAAGCAACTTTCCATCTTTTCACCTTATTTTTAAAATGTTTTTTATGCTTAACAAATGCTTCAGCAAAACTTCCTTTTTGATTCCTTACATCTGATGGATCTGCCTCATAAAATACTGGTATTACAATCTATTTATGCTTTTTCTTGCATTCCATGATCCTCACAACCTCATCAAGACACCATCTGGAAGAGGCATAACCTTTAGAGAAAACAATTACAGAAATCTTTGATCTTCTAATTGCTTTAAGAAGACTCGGTGAAATTTCCTCTCCTCTTGCCAATTGGTCATCAATGAAAGTGTTGATGTTTTTTTGACCCATAGTTGCTAGAAGACGGCTGATAAATTTCTAGCGGACATCTTCGCCTCTTAAACTAAGGAAAACATCATGTTTCGTTGTAGAAAAAGTAAAGCACATATTGTTTGTTAAAAAAAAAAAAAAAACCACTGTTTTGTTTGAGTAAATATGCAACCTAAAGGGTTGACTCCTCCTCACTAGCACCATGAAATTTGGTGGCTCTAACTAGTACTATATTGTGTTTGTGGAGCCTTTGCAGCAGCAGCCAACAACCTGTTGCTGCAGATTAAAAATATTATTTATTTTTATAATAAATAATATTAAAATAATATTTTAATAATTAAATAAGATATAAATATTTTATTATAAAATATAGTATTATATTGATATTATAAATATTTTACGTTATTATTAATATTTTATTATTAAATTACAATTAAAATAATATATCCATATAATAATTTATTATAAAATATTATATTATATTAATTATTTTTTATTATTAATATTTCAGTGTAACATTGAAGTTGTTCAATTAACAACTCTAACGTTCTTCTTAATAAGTTGGTAATGTCAATTTGTTAAGATTAACGTCAAAGTTATTCAGTTGTCAAGTTAGACGTTAGCGTAACGTTTGAAGTTGTTACATCTTAATAAAAATGGACATAACAAATGTCAAAGTTGTTCCCTAAACAACTCCAATGTCCATTTTAACAAGTTAAGTAATGTCAACTTATTGAGACCAACGTCTAAAGTTGTTTAAATTTAATAAAAGTGGACGTATGACATTAACAAACGTCAAAGTTATTCCATGAACAACTCCAACATCCATGTTAACAAGTTACGTAATGTCAACTTATTGAGACCAACATCGAAATTGTTCACTTAATAAGTTGGACGTTAGCACAATATCTGAAATTATTCAAATTTAACAAAAATAGATGTATAACATTAGCAATGTCGAAGTTGTTCCATGAATAACTCTAACGTCTATGTTAGCAAGTTACGAAACGTCAACTTATTGAGACCAATGTCGAAGTTGTTCACATAACAAGGTGGACATCAACACGACGTCTGAAGTTGTTTAAATTTAACAAAAATTAACGTATGACGTCAGCAAATATTGAAGTCGTTCCATCAACAACTCCAGCGTTCATGTTAACAAGTTACGTAATGTCAATTTGTTGAGACCAACGTCTATGTTAACAAGTTACATAACACTGTGACACAGCTCGAAATGCTGCTTTCAAATGAGAGGAATCCATCCACACGGAGGTGAGGGAGAGATCCACATGGAGGTGAGCGAAAGATTCACACAAGAGTGAAAGGATAACCCAAACATTATAGTGGGAGAACTGTTATTATATTATTATTATTATATAAATGATTTGGATTAGTGGATGGATGTCGAATCTATGCCACATATGATGGGAGACATGGGGTTTGCTGGTGCCAACTTATGGTGCTAGTAGCCAATGACCTTGGGACTCCTCTTAAAGTCTTATGGGTAGTGAATTTCAATTCCATTTAATGCTGGACACATATTTGATTGGCAATGGCCAGTAATGCCCTTTGTCTTTAAATTAATCCATTTAAAACTATTTAATAATAATTAATAGAATTATTATTAAATATATATAATAAATTTTAATAAATAGTCAATAATAAAAAGTTACACCAACGGTCAAGAAAAACTACGAGATATGTTTACAACAATTAACCATTACAATTAACATTTCTAAAAACAGAGAATAACTATTTCAAAATAATTGAATCTTCATTCATTTAGAATAAAGAATTCATTGACTTGACTATTGGTTGGAATATATCTCATTTCCTGGAAATTGTATAAAACAAAGTCAAGAGTTGGTCGCCAAGTGGTCAGCAGTGCAGTGGTAATCACTGTTGGCCAGTGGCGGACTCAGAAATCTATATGAGAGGGAGTATTTTTATGATGATAAAATTGCAAATAAATATATGTAATCAAACTATATGTATTTATTATTAAAGTTAGTAATCAAGTTATATTTATAGTCTTTTATCTAATAAATATATGTGATTTATAACAAAGTAAAATAAAATAAAAATAAAAGATAAAAATAATTATAATTCATATGAGTATTTTTATTTATAAATTTTATCATATAAAATAGTTTATGTAAAAGAACAATAATTCGCACAAAAAATCATGAGTAAATCAAGACCTATTAACATTAAATAACACTATATGTTTTATTTTCTAGTTCGTTTAAACATGATATAATTTGCAATAAAAACAAATAATTTGAAATGAATATAATAATTTGTGAAATTAAAATATTTTACATTTAAAGATCAGTTTGTAATAATGTGGAAAAAAAATGAAAAAGAGAGAGAGAGCAAAAAAAAAAAAAGAAACATGTTTTGATGGGAAATTGATTGAATCGTAATGGGGAAAAAATGGAGAAAAAGTAACATGTTTTAATAGAGAAAGAAATTGAAACATGATGTAAAAGGAAAAAAAAAACATGGTCTATGCCATAATAATAATTTAAAAAAAAACATGCACACACATTTATGAAACAAAGCAATGATTAGAAGTGAATAAAAAAGTAAAAAATTAAAAAAAAAAAAAAAGGCTGTAATGACTCAAAAGAGGATTAAACCATGGTTCCCCTAAATTAAAAGGCAGGCACAACCATCAAAGCTAGCATATGCATATGCTTGATTTTGGAATTCTATTTATATAATATACTAAGTGACTGAAAAAATGAGGAAAAAGCCAAAAGCTTTTAGATGCGCTAGGAATTAAACCTATGACTTAGGGAGCAAAAGGCACGCGCACAATCATTAGTGCCACTCTATTCAAATGTCATGTTGTCACATTAAATTTATATATTAAAATATTTAAGGATTAATATACTAAACTTAATTAATTTTTAAAAAATTTCGGAGGGATAGGAGGGGGGAGGGGGGGGCGAGGAAGCACCTGTCCCTCCTAACCCAATGGCGGGTGAGTTTGCCCCTGTTTGTAAGGATTGATTTTCAATTGGTTCTTTATTATTTGTATAACCTTTTTTTTAAAAAAAAAACTATAGCTTGACTTTAAGTGCTTAATTAAGTAAAGTACATCTTAAAATTTAAGTTTTATCGAGTATCATTCTAGATTCCTTCTACTGGGATTTGGGGTGTTACACCGACTGCCTGAGTTTGAACCAGAACTGACGTCACCATTCTCAGCTGGATCACTGTAACACCGGATGTGACCATTGGATTTAGATCTAGAGTAATTGTTATACAAACCACGGCTCATAGGTCCATTGGTGGCTGCATCAAATGCAGATCTCCAGTCACCACTTGATACGCCACTTGTTCTCGGACTACTTTCTGCAATTGGAGAAAGCACGGATTAAAATTGATAAGTGTATAAAAGATCAATTTTTTCACACTTTGTACATGAATGAAACAATTCCTGTCCCAATATCACCATTGGACCAGCTAGAGGCAGCAGCTGCCCGGTTGTCATGAATGCTACGTTGTTGTGTTGGTTTAGAAAGCAGCGGGGACTGTTTCTGATGCGGTTCCCTCCTACGCTTCACATTCTGGTCCTCCTGAAGTAGCTCTTCAATCTTTCCAGTGCTTTGTGCACTACAGAAGTCAAAATGCATAACATTATAAGAATAATTTTTCTTGAAATAAAATTTACGATATACAACTATAAGAGAACGGTACCAGCACAGCAACCAGAAGCTAACACATATTCTATAAACAAATACTCAAATGAGAATACATTCAACCTGATGGAGCTATGTAACTGATTTAACATGTCTTCTTTCGCTTTCTCAACTTGGCAACAACTGCCTGCTCAACCAGTCACAAAAGTATTAAACAGTTTTACAAGGAGCCAACTGTAAGAATGGAAAATTAAGACAACAAATAATCAAGTGTACTTTCGGCACATTAGTAGCCAAACTGTTCAAAACTGCCTCAACATAATTACATAACCATGCACTTCTTGAGACATCCATTGAAGTTCTTCTTCTGGGTCCACAAGTCTTCGAGTCATAGTATTTTGCAAAAAGCCCACCAAAATTATAAATAACAAAATTGTAATTGAAGACATCGTACAACATTTTTCTATGTCAAGGTGAAGAAAACATCAATTTTCTGGTAAGATAGATTTCACGAAGCAAGACAGCAGACTGACCAAAGAACCATCAGACAGACTTTGCCGTAGGGTCTGACCTTCAGACGCCACCTTAATTTGTCCTCCTCCCACTTGAATAACTTTGTTTATCTTGTTTAACCGTTCAACCTTGTCTGAAATGCTCTCAGCTTTCAACACAACAGCACGATGGGCTACAAGACAAATGGAGTTTAAACTGAGTATTAGCAAAACTGAAACAAATATGTAGACAAGAAAATTCACAGCCAGATGAGCAGGTATTGTCTGATAGAAAAAGTACCTTTCAGAACAGTTATATATGGAACCTTGATAGTTATCTTAAGGATGAGACTGGGTGCTTTCGTAGAATCTGGTCCATTTGCCTTTTTATCTTTTAAGCTTTTTGCAGGATGCTCCTCTTCGTCTGAAACCTCTTCAACATTGCACTTCTGTAGAAGTTGGTGCACAAGCAGAATCAGTTAAATTGCATTTTCTTAAGATTCTAACATCCACTCTACAGGTCTAGATGGCATAACGAAATTTAAAATGTTAGTTTGCAAGTAGATTTAGACGCAACAAGAAATTGGAATTGTAAATACATTAAATAATCTTAATAACCAGAGTGAAAAAAAAATTATGATCCCCATATCTCCAAAGTGATGACACCACAAAAATGTCGTTCCTCTTGCTTTTTGTATAGCCAAGCTATAAAAGGTAGGGTAATTGAAATTACAAATCATAAGAATTATGCATTTGTAACATACAAATATGTTAACCCATAATTCTTGGACGAAAGATGGATATCATACTGGGATGGAGCAGGGGAATGTTAAACAAAAAAGGCTGCCTAAAATATCCATTATGTTAAGTGACAAATCTTTCTAGTCATCTCATTCAAAACAAATAATCATTTGCTCCATCCATTGGTTTTAGCACTTTTCTTCAATATAAAACCAGAACATTACATAAAGTTCAAATTTTATATGCACATTCAGGTTGCTTACAAACTGAAAAAGAACATATTAATCAGGCAAGCAAGGTTTCTTAATGGCATTCCAAAAATCTTAATAATGAGATGCACCAAAGCAATAATAGGTCAAACAACTATAATTTAATTATAAACTTAATGAAGGCAGCAATTACACAAACCTGCTGTTATTTCCCCTTCAGCACCTGCAGTCTTAAGAGCAGACACCTCCGGTGTTTCTTTCTCTCCTTGACCGGCCCTATCCTTCACTGATTTCAAACTTACGCCACTTTGTTGACCACCTGTCTGAGGTCTAGTTGCCTAGACGTATATACAGTATATTAGTTAGCAAGGAATGCAATAGCAATGGAAAAATTTTTAATTGGATGCATTAAGGAGAAAATGGCAACAAGTGGCCACTCAAAGTTTTCATCCTTCCAGATTCATAATCCGGTTACATTAGATAAGTCACATCCTACCCTGTTTAGTATTGCTTGCTCTGCATCCTGTCCTTTCTTGGAGACCGGTTTTTCACCTCCTCCTCTTTGCATTGTCTTTCCATCCTATGAAAACAATCAGATAAAATTAATAGGTTTTAGTAAATATTGGATAGAACTTAGCAAAGAAATTTACAAACATTGGAAAACCTTGGGGTTACATTGACATACATTGTACAAAAAGAAATGAGATGCAGTTATGGACTCCATCGAGCAAAGGTATCAATAGTTATTTTAAGTAATATTTCAGAAACTAAATTGACCATCAAATTACAGCTGTTTAGATATCCCTACATTTTTGTTAAAGAAGTCCAAAGAATACTACAAAATTTCAAACGTATCATGGCTTGAAAGTACTTACTACATATAATACACCAGCAAAACATGTAAAGGATACCTCCTTTGCACCGAACGGATGAAGTGTTGGGGAGGCACCAAAGCTCGCTCCATGTCAACAAAAGCAACCACCATCTTTTTGCTTCATTCTTAAACCCATCTAGTGCAGTGGTTGCAATTGCCACAACCTAGTAAAAGAATGGAATTGTTAAAGTACCATGAAAAGGTAAAGAAATCTTAACCATGCACAACTAAATCATGTAAACAAACTGATAATAAAGAACAAAACTGTCCATCCAACCTCTCTCTTGAAAGGAGGATATCTTCCCAGCCCTGGGGTAGCATTTGCAGCAGCAGATACTATATCAAGCAATACATGGTGCACCTGTTTTACCGGAACTCAATGAGTAACACACAACGATTGAGATTTCATGTTTTCCACACTGCCATCCAAACAGAAATTTGTATATGAACTACCAAATATAGCGATGCATTTGCAATTTTCTTCTTATAACCAAAAAATGAAGTATTAAATTTCAGTCCAACTTTGAGTCAAATAAAGTTGGCAAACACTATCTTACTAAGCACACAAAAAAAGTTAACATCAGCATCATGAACTATGAAAAAGAAACAGAGATGGAAGCCTTTCAAGCTACAAAAAAGGGGCTTTAGATGCATAAGATTTCATTACCTCATCAACACAAAGACGTGATGGTTCTTTTGCAAGCTCTAGAACAGCTTTCATCAAAGATCTGAAACCCTTTTCAGGAGATATGAGATATGGTTGATAATAAGCTGCTTCTAACACAATCTGATGTAAAAATGGATATTAGGTCATTGAACAAATAAATTTTAAAAGCATTATAAATATATTGACCAGCGCACAAATCATGCCCTCTTGACATTATTGATATCAAAATGTCTATCTAATAGGAGCTGCTTGATCCAATTTGGAAAGTTCCCCTCAAAACTAGCAATGATTTTCCATCTAGATCCTTGCAACAAAAGAATGTCAGACATATTTAAAAAAAAATAAAATAAAATAACCCAAAGGAATTATCTCACCACAATCGTTGCTTTTATCAACATATTAGAAAGAAATAATCATGTTTTGATAAATAATATATCAACTAAAGGTTTATTCAATTGAGCATGCTTTAGAAGAGGGTGAAGATAGCAAGAGATAAAAATGAAAAATCCACAATACAATTTATATCCACTTCAAATACACATCATGCCTGCATATGACATAAGCGGCTTCCTAATTACAGGTATTTGATCCTGTTCCACTGTGAATATTAAGTGAAACCATTCTTACATACTTCACTAGTTACACTCATTAACTTAAAGACTATGAGAATTGAAAAACTACTTCAGGTATCTCTCAAAGTTTTGGAGGATACAGTGAGTACCGGTTACAGTCTCTTCCAACTACTCCCTCCATGGCTGACCCAGTGAAAATAAGTACAGTATCTTTTAGCACTTCAAGACAGCCCTCTGGATAAAGAAATGTTCGGAAAATACTCGCTACTATCAATTTCTCTCCATACCAGTTTCGTAGTTGCTAGGGGATGAGCTTACAACTCCCAAGGTACATTAAGAAGCTTCCCATAAGAGGTCTTATCACTTATGAATGTAAACTTCTTGACTGAGAGTGGGTTTGCAGTTTGAACAATAGAATACAAACTAGAAACCTTTTACATAATTAATTAGAGGCTTCAGCTCTATATGAGATCATACACATTTCCCTCTTAGGTATATGTGTCTGTGTCTGTGTGTTGTGTTATAGTCTTGGATTAGTCAATAAGCCAAGTAACAAGAAACAAGAGACACAAAACAGTACAAATAAAAATTGAAGGAGCACAACCACATCACAACTAACAGAACAGCAAGCCTAAGAAAATATAACTTACCTCACAAGATGTAATATGTTGTAGAAACTTATCCTCAAATTCACGGCAAAATTCCAGAGCTCTTGTACCCTCACTAATATTGACCATTTGCTCACCAAGCCACACTAACTCATCCTGGACTGTTTGGGACCTTCCTTGCGAGCTGCATACATGTCATTAATGAAGGATTAATGAACTTATGGTAACAGAAGAAATAGTTAACAACCTTTGAAGAGTAAAGACCGATATTCATCCACTCATAAGTTGGGCAGTGAAAATTGGTTGGTAATCTATCATATTGATATAGGTCATCCTTAATTGAATACACATTAAAATGCAATTAATAGCTTCATTACAATCTGCAGAACAAAGAGTCATACAAGCGCTAGCAACACCTATAGATGAACAATTCAGTGCCAAGGCAAACTAAAGAATGACAATTCAGCATTGCATAGTTAAAATGTGCCAGAGAGACTTCGTCACTGAAGTTGCATGAAGAACTATCACACCTAACTCGAAAGTCAAGATATGAGCTGACATAATATCAAATAACTTTTAAAAATCTAAGAAAAATGTATTTATAAATAATTACAACCTTCAAAGTTCTCAACCAAATAAATAAGTTCTTAAGAATATTCGAATGACATATAGGCTTATTTCCTAAGGAATCAAGAATCCCTACTGAAATACCAATCCATCTTACGCACAATAAGAATCTCAATTATCTGAAATCACAACATACTAAATAAGTTTGAAAACTCAGTAAGCATATAAAACGATAATAACTTTTTTTCAACACAACATATATAAAACAAATAAATATTTCACAAATATAAAAACTATAAATTTCATATTCATAATCAAATTTACCAAATCAGAAAATTATCAAATATCAGAATAGATTTCTAGGTTCCTTTCACATTGTACTACATAGTAGGACTTTAACACATAATAGAGCCAAAGTCACCTGTTAGCAGCTAATGTTTACAGGGCAAGCGTAAGGGAGGAATTAATTAAAAAAAAAAAATAGAACACTTATACCTGTAGGTAAGAGCCAGACTTTCATTGTGATCATCAACGAGTCCTTCCACATGCACTGATTCATCTACACACGAATGCGAAGACTCATTAGTCTCCAAGGTATCTCGGAGACACTTCCCATATACTCATATCCACATAACTAATCACATATCACATAGAGCTCTGCACAAATATAACAAAGGTGTCTACTAGTAGTAAAGAACAAAAGTAAGCTTAGATAAAACATGATTTTATGGCACCATTTGATCACATATTTTCATAGTATAATAATTGTCTAAACACAATTTCAAAAACATACATATTATTGTGATTCTAGTTTTGAAAATAGTTTAGTATACTTACATTTTAACAATCTAAAACAAGCAAATTCTTCACAAATCAAACAATCCAAAACTTAGCCTAAATTATCATAATCACACATAAATCAACATCAAAATTATGTCTTAAGACTGAAATTAGGGCTTTCAAACATCCCGCTAATTGAAAACCTAAAATTAGAGCTAACCAGTGCTATACTGAAATCCGTATTGTGTTCGATTTATGATTTTCAATAAATTACAGACAAACTTAAAAAAAAAAAAAAAAAGAAAAAAGAAAAAAAGAAAATTTCCATAAACATAATGCACTACATATCTCATATCACAAAACTTTCAAGAATCAAATAAAATTCGTAAGTGTCCTAACAAAATTTATTTTATAAAATATTATGATCTGTCTTCCAGTAAACAAGCCAAAATATGCTTCAATTTGGAATTTTTTTTTTTTAATATTCTACAAACCTTTGTTTCATTTAAACTTTTGTGGAAGTAAAACTCACTTATGTAGGAGTCCAAAATAAAATTTTGATAGGAAAATAATGTGAATAGGTATTTTTAAATATTTTCGCATTTAGATTTACACATATTGTCTTGTGCTCGATAGATTCAATACTTCGAATAAGAAAAATCATAACTTTTAAAATATGTATATAAATCACTATATAAAATTTAAGAACTTTCAGAGATGTAAAATGTAGTAAAACATATTTCGTAACCAAACTATGTGAAGAATATCACAAAATTTCAATATTCTTCTCTTAGAAAGAAAAATCTATAAAAACTCATATATTTGTGATATTTTTGTGAAACTAATTTTATTTGAAAGGTCAGAAGGTCTAGTTTTTAAAATAGAAATACATAATATCAAAATCAAACACATGCACAACTTATAAAAATAGGCACCGGTTATTCTATACTTAAAAATTAAACCAATACTACCATAAAAAGAAATTAATATACCCATGGTTTCTCTATCTTCCTAAACAATCTTAATCAAAGAATTAATTCTCTAAGCATTTAAATAAAATACATTAAAAAAATATGAGAACAAACCTTGTAAAGTCTTCGTGGTTTTCAAACTAAATTTTATTTCAAAGAATTTTATAGGAGTTATTTGTTGAATCTTTTCTTTTATTAAAAAAAAAAAATTGTGTTGAGAGTTTAATTAAGAAGGAAAAGGGATTTTTACAGGTTGTAGTTTCCTAATCTTATCAAGTCACTCAACCCTTTTTATTTAAATAAATAAATTTAAAAGTTTATCTAATTAAAAAACCTTATCAAATACAAATTCTTATAAAAATATAGCTCCTACAAAATTATTTTTTTTAACAAGATATCAATAATTGATTTTTATTTAAACACTTAGAAAATAATTTTGGTGTTACAAGAACTTTCTTGTGTTATGTTCTTGTGATAAATTTGTTCTGTGGCAAAAGGTCATAACAAAGTCAAAAAAAATGAAGATGAAAAACTATGTGCGTCATAGTAAAAACATTACACTTATGAGCATCACACAAACGAATACAAATATCAAACATACACTGAAAGATGTGCAATAAAGATTAAAAAATAATTAATGATGATAGCTGTAAACAATTACCCAGATAAAAGGTTTGGAACACGGAGTTTCATATGCTTGCCAATGTGTAGCGCTAGAGCATCACCAAAGCCACTCTGCCTAGCTTATTATGGGGAGTTCCAGTCAATATGGATTTAAGACTTTCACTCTCTGTTCTCCATGCAGTTTCTAAGGAGTTTTCAGATCTGGATTGCACAGAAGCTATTGAGACTGACTGACTTATTAACGCAACCCATGGGATATCGACAGTTTTTGGTGGACCTTGATTACTTAGGAGAGCCTCAACAGCAGCAAGAGCTTTCTGGTCTGCAGAAGCTTGATCTGTTTTACTTATTGCCCCAACAGTTCTGGTACCTGTCATCATCATAATAAGCTCCAAATTTAATCAATTAAAAATGAAACTAATTAAGAACTAAGTGAAAAACACAAACAAATAAAATGGAAAGGGAGGGGCATCAATGTGACTACAACTTCAAGAACACCCTAATATGCACAAGTGAACCCCAACTGATGAAAAGAATACCTCATTCAAATGAGGGTATGAATTTAAAATTTATCTGGAAAAACTTTTTATTTCTTTTTTCGGGAAAACAAAAAATGGAAGCCCTTTACCTTCTTCATCATACTCCTTGGCAACTCTGAGATCTTGAGATGAAGCGATTTCCGGAGCTTGAGCAGTAGGAATAATTACCAGTAATATAGCATCATTGTGCTCAGCATATTCACTAACCTGAGCAAGGAGAGTAACAAATGGATATAACTATTTTCATCTTGCTTACCATGCTAAATGAACACAAACAATGACAATGAGCACATAGCATAACACATCTATCAAAGTCAATAAAGAAATGAACACTGGGCCACATAAATAATAAAGAGGATCAAGAACTGGAACCATGAACCAACACTCACCATTGACTCATCCATAATCCTTTGATTGTTTGAAAGCTCAAACTAAATCAATGAACAGCACTACTATCTTTTAACATGATAATAAGTTGTTTAAACCTGAGTTAAAAAAGAATAAGAATGCCGTCTTTTCAGACTCTTTCATAAGCGAAATAGACTTGCACGATGTTTAAAGTATGAAGCAGTTGTTATCAGTGTTTCAAAACTTTCTACTCGTGACTCAACCGGTGAGGCAATGAGCAGCGAGTACTCGGCAACTCGATGAGTACTTGGTTTGACTGTCGATCAAAGGTCAACCCGTTGACCCACGGTCAAACCCGGTCAAACTTGTAAAAAATAAAATTTAAAAATTTTCTGTATGATTAAAATATAATCATATGACCACAAAACCCTTAAAATCTATCTCATGCAATGTCCAAAACCACTTTAACACAATTACATAGTTACAACCTTAAAAAAAAATTAAAAAAAAACCCGAGTCGAGCCGAGTATGATGCCAAAACGGAGTCGTTTTGGCAAAAAAATTTTTTAAAAAAAAAGTCGAGTCGGGCCAAGTCGATTCGAGTTGGGCCAATTTTCTACAGAAACCGAGTTAAAGCCCCTGATCTGGGGGTTCTCGACTTGGAAATCGATCGAGCAACAAATTCTCAGCGAGAACTCGGCCAACTCGACCGAGTTTTTAAATAATGGTTGTTATTAACGTGATTCTTGAAGTATGAAGCAGTTGTTTAAACGCACCTACTTCACACTTTAATAGGTTCTACTCAGAAGTTTTATGTCACTATAATAATCCATTGTTCTATCAAATCGAAGAGTACATATATTTTCAAAAGATTAGACTTCTGTCTCCATCCTAACTAAGACATACTAGGTAGATAACTTTAGGCATGGCATTATGTTGCCAGCTGCCCACCACCCTCTTTACTCTTCCAACAAGTACAGGCCACCTCATTTCACCATGTAAAAGCAGAAACACTAATTTATCACAATCAATCACTCCATGATTCAAGATTCTCTAAAGCTCACATCAAACTAGAGAAAATAGATAACCAACCTTATCAATGAATCTTTGGATTAGGTAAAAGGTTAAGACTAACTCAAAAAAAACTTCAAGAAAATTACAAGTTTGAAACCAATTATGTTCAAATCAATGCAGTCATCTTCTGTGATAAACATAATTTATATATATTTATTACCCTTAAATATAGGTTTATTAGTCCAATTTTATGTTCAGTTTATTTTAATTATTTGTGTTGTTGTTGGAATAGAAATAAAAGAGAATTTATGTGTTGAATGAGAAAAATTACAATTTTTGTCAATTCAAAATCCAAGTCAATTAAGGATTCAAGTCTTATCCAAAATATTTGTTAAACAATTAGGGAATTGGCTAAGATACGAAAATAAATTAATGAAGGAAAAAAGCAAATTTGAAATTGATAAATTTTGAGTTATTTTTGAAGGGTTTGACACATAAAAGAGTGCCATTGAACACACGAGGGAGCAATAAGAGTTGTTGTAGCCTTTGAGACAGAAAAGATTAGAAAGAAAAACAGTAGCTTTGGTGGAAAAGAAGACAAAAAAGAGCAGCTCACAACAAAACAAAATAAGAGGCAACAGCTTTGACAAAAAGACGAAAAGAGACAGCAGTCTTGGCGTTGAAACCAGAAGTCATTAGTTGAGAGTTCAACAAAAAATTACAGGATAATATGCTGGGTTCTAATTATCTTTTTATTCTTATTATTATTATGACTGCTTAATTTTCTTTTTTGAGGTATATGTTGAAACCATGATTAACTTTGTAATGATTTTGCTATTTGAAAGTTATTTTCAATTTTATTTTTAATGTTTAATAATTCTTGTTTCATTAATTGATAAAATAAAAATTGTTTCACCTTAAATATCAAACATTTATGGTAGTTACAAAATTATTTTATTAATTTAACTTTGGATTGAAAAAGGTTTAAATATAAGATTTTTGATTATGTGTTTTTCAATATTGGATATATATAATACTTAGATTTTATAAATTTCAGGTCTTGAAATAAGAATTTACATAAGATTTTTTTTTTTTTTTTTTGAAGCTTAACTGACAAATCCTGATAGAATAATAGATTAATTTCTAAGTTGTTTATTTAATTTTTAAGAATAATATAACATTATAAATTGATAATGATAGATTTTGAACCTCAAATTTCTCATCTATTGCTTGAATTTTGCAATTTAATCTTATTTCATTAATTTATAATTTTATTTTCTTTAGTTTTAATCAATTCTTAATTTTCAAATATTGTTAACTAAATTAGAATTAAATTTAATTTGGATTTAGATTAATATTTTCTCAATCTCTTTAACATCGATCTCATACTTATATAATTTATTTTACAATAGACTCGTGCACTTACGAGTACTAAAATTTGCAAAACATTCTAGTTCAACAGGGTCATAGCCAGTGCAGGTCCCAACAGGAGGCAGCAACACAAACCACAACAGTTTACTTTCACTGAGAATTTCAAAATGAAAATATTCCTGTCACTACCACGCTCACGGAATCACTAGCTAATTGACGATAATGAATGATCAATCACCAGCAAATCATATAATCTGAAGTCTGAACTACAGAGTTTGTGGATATCTTCACAATCATTTGCACATAGAATATTTTGCCCCCTCAATAAAGTTAGCATCTTCAAAAAAACCAGGCTGCAAGGTATATAACAGATTTTATAGAAAGATAGTGATAACAATTAATAAACTGCTCTATTTACAAAATGTATGGCTCTTGCCAACTTTTAGACCTTGTCCTTGACGCAGTTTATGGAAAATTCATTTCTGCCTGATCATTCTACTCATCTTTAAAGTACATTACAATTTACAAAATTCATCAAAAGCGGTTTCAAATAGTTATTGGGTTCCTCTTTAGACAAAATTAATTCAAATATGTCCATCTACTTATCATTCAATTGAGAGGTTGTAATTTTGTAATTACGCGTTTTCTGCTTCTGGGTTTTCTGCCCTGTTTTTTGTTTTCTTTTGTTAATAGTGGAGGTTGTGATCCTATCATTTTTCTCTCTTTTGTATCCATTTTTGCAAACAGCTTGTTCACTTCTTGTATAGCCTCCTTTTATTTTCCTCTAAATTTTAGTTTTCTTGTGTTCCAAATTTTAAGGAAAAAAAAAAAAATCTTTTATGACTAAAATACTGTTATCAAATCTGATAAGTTACAGAAAATAGTATATATGATCATCTATCTGTGTTCAGGTGTTCTTATAATCATTTATTCATATTTAAATGTTTATTAATTCTTCCAAAATTTTCATAAGCATCTACTAGCTATTAAAAAAAAAAAAATCAATTCACAACACAAAGAACATGTGACCAACTGTTCAATCTTAAAATGAAGTCTCTCCATTTTAAGATTTCCGAAGCCTTAGACAAGGAAAGCATTTAAAAGGAAGATCTTACTAAAAGAGAGATAGAAAGACCATAAATCATGAATACTAACTTGTACTTGTCTGTATCTTCAAATATATCTCATCCCTACCTCGACCAGAGACACCCTTACTAAGCCTATCCTGTAACAAATGCCACAAAGCACCTACAAAACAATAATAATATTACATAAACCAAATAACAGGCATGAAAGAAACTAATACAGTCATATCCTCCACTAATTCTAAAGTCACTATTCCCTCCATTAAATTCATTTCCCTTATAAATCAACCACAAAACCATACATTTTACCATACATTTTGTAGACTTGCCAGCGCCCTAACCAAATTTATCCACAAACAAATCACAAAATGAAGAGTCAAGACTCACAATCGAAAACATGAGACAACGAGTCACAACATTCAAGCTCATCATCACAATAACATGATTTACAAAACAAACTCACTCGATTCGCATCGGACTGCAAATTCTTAATTACAGAGACCATGTTAAACTGACTATTATATATAATTGACTTTACAAACTTTGTTTTGTCCTTTATTAATTTGGAATTGGTGCTATCAAATTTATTAGTTTACTTTTTGAAGACAGATAAATAATGCTACATAAAAATGGCAAGAAAAAAATTGATAAATAAATTTTTCAACTCTTATTTGAATTGATTGTATATATATTATAATTAAAAACATATAATTATGCCAAACATATTATTTTAATGTTGTTATATGTTGAGTTGGTCATAAATTGTAATTAATATTTACATTTTCCACTTTCAACCAAATATTTATATATCTGAATAAAGGACTAAATTTTATTAATAATTAAGAAGAGGAGAACATCACTACATCATGATCAATCAGGTCCAGCAACCGAGTTGGGAAACAAGTTATCCACACAGTGGATGTGTAATGTTTAACAGCCCATTTAGCAATGCCATGAGCAACATGTTGACATTTCTGGATACATGACATAAAGGTCTAAAATATGGACTCCTCATGAGTATTTTAATGTCATGAATAATGTTGTCCATATTGTCCCTAATAAAACCATTTCCATTACACAAGTGACAACATTCAAACAATGGGACTCCAGAAAAATAGGCAAAGAGAATCTGTTGGCTCCAAAATGAATTCCTTGTAAAATTGCCTTTCCTTCAGCAAGAACATCGGTACTGCATTTGAATCTGAAAGCTGCAGCTGCAATACAACTACCCTCCTCATTTCTGATGATGACACCCACCCGAACTCTGCCCCTTGATTCATCTAAAGCTTCATCAGCATTCATTTTTAGAGAACATGGAGGACGAGGGGACCAAGACAGGGGCGGAGCATCAGGATGTGATGAAATTCTGGAAGGTTCCTCTGTTAGTGGGCTGTCAATGGTATGAATGATATCCCTTGTCTGCTTCCATATACATGGCGAGTAATCAACATCAGAACCATGATACAGGTGGTTCCTCCTTTTCCAGATAAGCCAAGCTGCCACTAAGAAACTTCTACAAACCTCTTTACTTGTTGAAGAAACAAGATGAAGTAACCTGTCAAAGAAGGTGCAGAAATGAAGACCATGAAAAGGAAGGAAAAGAGGAACCCTGCTTCCAAATTTTCCGAACTTCAGAACATCCCCAAAGTGCATGATCCACCGATTCATTCCCATGTTTACACAGAAAGCAGATTTCAGAATCAATGATGCCTCTATTGGTGAGTAGTTCGTGTTGGAAGGATTCTTTACATGCTTTCCAAGCGAAAATTTTGATTTTACTGGGTAGTTTGAGATTCCAAATTGACTTCCATAAGGATGAAGGAAGGTGAGAACTAGAAGCCACATTCTGGTTGATCTGCTGCAAAGCAACTCAGTATGCACTCTTGACAGAAAACATACCCCTCTTATCAAAAGCCCAAAAGAAAGAATCCTCACGTTGAGTAGAACAGAGAGGAAATATTGGTGATTAAATCAACTTCAGCAAGTATAAAACGAGTTGAAATTAATTCTGTATTCCAAACTCCTTAAGAGATTAAAAGGTCAGACACCATAGTACCTTCATGTAGAGACTTAGGTGACAAAATTCTGGGTGAAGAACAGCCCGGTAACTATGGATCATCATATACTAACACTGATTTCTCGTCCCCAAGTCTAAATTCAGTCCAACTATAAATAAATAACCAAGTTTGAATAACTGTTTCAGGATTCTCAGCAATCATAAACAAATAAGCAAGTCATAGGTACAACAAAAGTCCTCATGTGAGATTTCCAATTCTAATTCCCAACTATAAATAAATAACCAAGTTTAAATTTCTTTTAAAGAGAACTGCAGCTATAACTAATCAGAATTGAACGAATTAATCCACTAACTTGTAGAAACTTGTTGAGATCTGTTGTTGATTTGCAAAATAATCGAGTTGCTGCTCAAAGCATCATCCTTTAGTAAATCAATGTTCATAGGAGCCCCAAGTAGCGCCATTTTCACCTGTCGGCTAAATACAAAACAAAACCAAAAACAAAATCTTCGAGCAATTCTAGTTTACCAGTAGGGGAAGTCCAGTCAGACTATTCAAAACCGCAGACTTGCCAGCACCCTAACCAAATTCATCCACAAACAAATCACAAAACAAAGAGTCAAGGCTCGCAATCAAAAACATGAGACTACGAGTCACAACATTCAAGCTCATCATCACAATAACACGATTTACAAAACAAACTCACTCGCATCAGACTATAAAATCATAATTATGGAAATCAAGTCAAATTGACTATTATACATAATTGACTTTATAAACTTTATTTTGTCGTTTATTACTTTATTAATTTGAAATTGGTACTTACTAATTTATTAGTTTACTTTTTGAAGACAGATAAATAATATTACATAAAAATGGCAAGAAAAAAATTAATTAGTAAATAAATTATTCAACTCTTATTTGAATTGGTTATATATATGTTATAATTATTTACATATAATTATGCCTAACATATATATTTTTTAATATTGTTATATGTTGAGTTGGTTATAAGTTGTAAATAATATTTACATTTTCCACTTTCAACCAAATAGATTATGGAGTTCCTAGTTTCCTTCATCATATTGTATACAATATGGAAATATCACAAAATGAGAAAAACTAACTTTTCTCATTTTACATTCGACATTTGTATCTTATTTCAATAGTTTTATCATTTATGTTTTAAGGGATACTTTTTTTGAACAAAAATGTCCTTTCAAAAGAAAAACTGACTTATATTCTCTTACATTTCTAGTCATCTTCTCTAATTTTTTCCATCATTGGAATCTCTCTTCTCCATCCGGTGTCACTCACTCTCTTTTCTTCTTCTTTTTTTTTTCGACGTCCTCCTTTTCTTCTTTTTCTTCTTCTTCCTTCTTCGACAAAGAGCATGAAGCTTCCTCACAAGAAATGCGGACCTGAAATGAGAACTTATAGATTTGGAAGTCGGTTGTCATTACTTAAGGCAATACAAACTATCTGATTAGCCTTTGTATTTGTTCATAACTGTTGTAAAACTACTAAATTTCAAAAATTTTGGATACGTTTTACCCCTTAATATATTATTGAATAATAAACGGTTACTAAATATTAAAACTTTCTGGCATCTTTTACTCAAATTGGAACCTTTTACCTTTCATTATCAAGTTCATAATTCTCATACAAAGTTACATTTTCATTAAAATTATTATAGAACTCCAATATATATATATCTATATTTGAATTCAAAATTGGTCAGATTCCACACTATATCAAATTCATTAATTTTAGTACCTTAAATTCCAAATACTGAAATAGCACAAATTAATGAAACTAAAAAAATGGAAAGAGAGTAAAACAGATTAAAAACAATAATCCAAAACTTAAAATTACAAAACTGATGAATATAATTCAAACCTTATGAAAAACAGTCCAAATGCACATCAAATAGATTAATGACTAAACCAAATACTCTGTTCCAAGCAAGTACATACATACAAGTATTACTGTAACAAACAAGATATTTAAAAATGCAAATATTAATATGTGACAATAACTTGTAACTACTATATTATTTTCTAAAATAGTATTAGATTTGTTGGACACAATTAAAAATTAGTATTAACTCCATATTGCGAAATAGAAGTTTGTCTAAGGATAAGACTTTACATTCATATTAATGAGGTTGTCAATTCAAATGATTTTCTTGTCTTTCTTAACTTCTGAATTTGTAATGGATCAAAAAGAAAAGAAAAGAAATTAAAACTAATTATAAAGGGATCAAAGAAAATGATGGTTCTCCATAGGGTCAAAGTGATGACACCACAAAAATACCATTCCTCTTGCTTTTTGGTACAACCAAGCTGTTAAAAGAAGGGTAATTGAAATTACAATTCACAACTCAGAAGACTTATTCTATTTGCATACAGATTTGCAAATTTTATAATTCTTAGATAGAAGATGGATATGATACTGAATTGAACATGAGATTGTTAACTGAAATGAACTACCAAAAATCCAGTTACGGCAGTGACAAACAGTACTTCCAGTTTTCTCATTCAATACAAACCATCGCTTGCTCCATCCATTAGTTTTTGCACTTTTCTTCAATATAAACCTAGACATGATAGAAAATTAAAAGTTTATACGTACATACAAGTTGCTTAAAAAATGAAAAATTGTATTACGTAATCATGCAAGCAAGGTTTTTAATAGCATTCCAAAAATCTTGGTGTGTTTGTTTCATGGATTGGGAAATGGGAATGAAATTTATTGATAGTGTTTATTTGCTTAAAATTCATTCCGTAATGGGAATGAAAGTGTGGGTCTCACATCAATTTGAGGTTGTGGAATGAGAATCTTATTTCCCCTAACTCACTTGGAAATCTCATTCTCATTCCCTTTATTAAGATAAAAAGTCCTTTAAACCCTTTTTAAAAAATTTTTTAAAAAAAAAAAACCTATTTTGACAAGTTTGTTTTCTATTGCCATCACACACCTTTGCTCTTATCAACAATCTCTCCATCTTTCATCACCATTGCAGGTTAGTGGACTAACTTATAATAATAAAATTATCTATTTGTTTGTTTCTTTGTTCACACAAGTTTTTTATTTGATGTTAAAAAACTGCATGTTATGATAACAAACTACACACCATTGACTATTAAAATATATATATATTTGTTTCTTTGTTGATACCAGTATAATAATTTGTCATCCACATCCGATATAAAATTCAAGACTTAAGTTTTCACCATTGACATTATTATACTATAATTTTATATTGAATTTGTTTGTTTCTTTGTCGACACATTATTATGTTAAAAAAATTGCATATTATAATAAAATAGGTAAAACTATCTATTTGTTTGTTTCTTTGTTCACACAAGTTTTTTATTTGATATTAAAAAAATTACATGTTATGATAACAAACTGCACACCATTGACTATTAAAATATCTATTTATTTGTTTCTTTGTTGATACCAGTATAATAATTTGTCATCCACATCCGATATAAAATTCAAGACTTAAGTTTTTACCATTGACATTATTATTATACTATAATTTTATACCGAATTTGTTTGTTTATTTGTTGACACATTTTTATGGTAAAAAAAACTGCATATTATAATAAAGAACTGCACAACATTGATTTTTCATCATCAATTTCTTAATTATCATAGTGGACTATTAAAATAATATGCAATTTTTTATTATAATATACAATTATTTATTTGATATTAAAGAAAATTGCATATTATAATAAAAAACTGCACACCAAATTAGTGAACTATTAAAATAATATGCAGTTTTTTTATTACATGTTTGATTCATCATGGATTTGACTTGACATCCTATTTAGTATATGATTTTGCATAAATTTGTTTGTTTGTTGTCAGCATTGCCATTGCAGGTTTTAAATTTCCTTTAAAGATGTGTATTCTTATGTATAGGAATGACCCGTATGTTAGCAAGAAAGAAAAGAATTATGGTTGTTATACAAGAACTTATTATGATGTTGCAGATGATTATGCCTATTTATGTTGCTATATGTTCATGTATTTCTATAGGTTATGAAAAAAAATTGGAAAATCCAAAATCGGTTTTGAGAGTTTATAAACAATTGAATTTTTTGTGTGAATTGGTGTATGAAAGTGATGTCACGTGTTTATCACAACTAAGAATGACTAGAAAAACATTTTGAAAATTATGTAGGCTTCTTTGTGAGAATGGGGGTTTAGTGGGCACTGCAAACGTATCGGTCAAAGAGATGCTTGTGATATTTTTGTATATCTTAGCACACCATTTGAAGAATCGGGTAGTTAGTTTTAATTTTATGAGATCTGGAAGAACGGTTAGTAAATATTTTCATGAGTATTTAAAAGTAATGATTAGATGTCAAAAAGAATTTTGGAAAATACCTGAGCCAGTGATAGAGAATTCAACTGATCCGAAGTGAAAATGGTTTAAGGTATGTATGACAGTTAGTTTGAAACCTAAATTTTACATATACTTGATTATGTAAAATAATTAGTTTTGCATCTTGTATTGTAGAATTGCCTAGGAGCATTAGATGGTACATATATAATGGTTCATGTTTCAGAGGCAGACAAACCAAGGTATAGAACTAGGAAAAATGAAAACGCAACAAATGTATTGGAAGTTTTTTCACAAGATATGCAATTTATGTACGTCCTACCAAGGTGGGAAGGTTCAAGTCATGATATGCGTGTGCTAAGATAGAAGGAATGGTTTAAAAATCCCTACCAGTAAATACATCCAACAATCATTTGTCTTTAGCTTCTAAGATCGTATATTATAAATTAGATTCTTATGATATGTCTTGTACTTGTTCATAGGTTATTATTAATTGGTTGATGGTGGCTATACTAATGGGGCTGGTTTTCTTGCCCCATTTAGAGGTCAACGTTACCATCCTAATGACTTTAGTGATGGACATCGTCCAACTTCACCACAAGAGTTGTTTAATATGAAGCACTCAAGTGCTCGAAACATGCTTTGGACTTTTGAAGAAGAGATGAGCCAACCTAAGAAGTCCAACATTTTATGATATAAAAATACAAAGGCGTATAATATCTATTTGTTGTATGCTACATAATTTCGTATGAAGGGAAATACCTATTGATGACATGGAGACATCGATGGAAAATGAACCAGTTGAAGAAAATATATACGAAACAGAGTTAATTAATTCAATTGAGCCATCAAATGAGAAAATGCTTACAATGTGTTGTGCAAATTTTAGTACTCGCAAGTGCACGAATCTATTATAGAATAGATTATGTAAGTACGAGATCGATCCCACAGAGATTGATAAAATATTAATCTAAATCCAAATTAAATTTAATTCTAATCTAGTTAATAATGTTTGAGAATTAATTAAAACTAAAGAAAATAAAATTCTAAATTAACAAAAAAAAAAATTAAATTTCAAAACTCAAGTAATAGACGAGAAATCTCAGGTTCAGAATCCATCATTATCAACTTATAATGTTTTACTATTCAAAATATTATTCTCAAAAATTAAAGAAACAACTTAGAAATCAATCTGTTGTTTTATCAGGATTTATTAATTAAGCTTAAAAAAAATAAATCTTATGTAATGCTTACTTCAAGACCTCAAATTTATAAGATCTAAGTATTATATGTATCCAATATCAGAAAACATATAATCAAAAATCTTATATTTAAAGCTTTTCCAATCCAAAGTCAAATTAATAAAATAATTTTGTAAGAACCAAAAATACTTGATATTTAAGGTGAAACAAGTTTTATTTTATCAATAAATGAAACTAAGAATCATTAAACATTAGAAACAAAATTGAGAATAATATTCAAACGACAAAATCATTACAAAGTCAATAACAGTTTCATCCTACACCTCAGAAAGAAAATTAAACAACCATAATAATAGCAAGAACAAAAAGAGAATTAAAACTCAGCATAATGTTTGCAAACTTGGCTATTGTATTCGTCTTCTTGCTACTGCACTTTTGTTTGTCTCCTTCTCCACCCAAAACTGCTATTTTTTTTTCTCCCGAAAACTGCTACTCCTTTGATTTTTCTTATGTTCTCCAAACTATTCTGCTGCTCCTCTTTTATACTGCTGCAATTTCTGATTTTATAAACTGAAAACTGCTGTTTTATTTCTTAATTACAGCACTCTTTTTGTGTCTTTCCAAAAATCTGCACAATAGTTTGATTTTTTTCTCTCAAAATCTGCAACTTCCTCTTCTTTCTTGATTTGTTTCCTATTTTCTTCATTGATTTATTTCCTTGTCTCCACCAATTTCCTAATTACATGACAAAGATTTTAGGCAAGACTTGAATGCTTGATTGATTTGGATTTTGACTTGACAAAAATTGTAATTTTTCCTCATTCAACACACAAATAATCTTTTATTCCTGTTTCACCAAAAACATAATTAATTAAAATAAACTTAACATAAAATTGAACTAATAAATCTCTATTTAAGGGTAATAAATATATATATATATAAATTATGTTTATCAAATACCCCTGAACCTAGATGTTGCTAGTCCTCAAACAAAACAAAAAATTTTAAAACAACCTAAACTAAAAACAGATAAAATAAAAACACAATCCATTTTCGTAGATAAACACGATGACATTTAGCATATGCCACAAGCCTTTAAACCCCTAGGTGTCCCTAGTAGAAGGAGTTGTGTCTCCTGAGGGTTTACCAGCAACGATACCCACAAACATTAAAATGTTCTACCCATAACTCATCAACATCTCACTAAATGCAAATTAACAGAAATCTCATACATGCATGATCTTGTATCAGGACTAAAGATAAGTCACTAATGATCTAAAACACAATCATCAACAATCTCACACCACTCTCAAAGCAATTTCATTTCAAAACACCACATTCACATGTCATGGACTTATTTCGCCTCGACTTTAATCCTCACAAGATATCTCTCATAACTCACAAAAATCCTAAAGCAAACACTGATGCAATCATATGTGATAAAGGTTAAATAAAGGCATAGCAAGCGTCATTTACATCACATATGAATATAGACGTTAAAAAGAACTGTACTTTTAAGTGAATAGATCTCATGACTGGAATCAAATACTAAGAACGTAGATAGAGGATGATGACATACTTCAACTCTCAAATTAGACTTCGCCTTGAAGATCAATAGGTCAATATTAAAAGTTGTGTTTGGGCTATGGTTAATTAATATGTAAGAAATTTTAAGGTACAGGTTCAAAAAGAACTTAGGATCATATCAAAACACTTCATTTATTCTCTTTGATTCATCATAACCTCTCCCTTTTCCTTTCTTTCTTATTACAAAAAATTTCAATTCAATACTTTTTTCTTTCATTTACTTCCACCTCCCTTTTGTACATCTAGGCATCATAAAACTTATGCTTCTCACATTTTTTTTTTCTTTCTCTTTTCTCTTTTTTTTTTTCATTTTCTTTTTCATTTTCATGTTTTTTTTTTCTATTTTCACTTTTTTTTTTAATTCACAATGCTATTTAGAAACACACTTCTTTAATGCATATACCCATGTACATACCATATAAATATTAACACTTCAATTCCCTTCTTCTCTTTCACCACATAGCATGCTCCCAAGCTTCATAAGGTATGATTAAATTTAAAGGCTCAATAAGGTCATTTAGTAAGGGTAAACAAAGAAAAATGTTTAAAGTGTTTGGCTTCAAAGGTTTTATGATGTATCTTAATTCAAAGTAGGAAAGTAAGCTTTCATGGTGTAAAAATTGCCTATATCACTTCCAAGAATTCGATCCAATTTTCAAATCAAAGCAACTCATGTTATCTACAATGATGATTTGTTCTTTAGTATTTAATGCAAAACCTATAGAGATAATCTATTAAAAACAAAATGAAGAGTGTTTAAGAGTAGAAACAAATAAATCTCTAAAAAAGAAATGCTTAAAAAACTCAAATCCTCACCAAGGGTAGTCTCCACTAATAGTCCACAATTCACATAAACATGATATTCATACACTCACTTAACTAAGATCATGGCATTCAAAAGTCTCAAATCATGCAAAGATGTTCATGGCTATTCCTTAGTGAAGATATCCAACCAAAAACATGCATTAAGACTCCATTAACAAACACAAAGTAATTAGTCAACTTGTTAAGGCAGAATTCAAAAATAAGAAAAAAAATAATGAAAAATTTTTAAAATTTTTACAAAACATTTTGCACCACCCCCAAACCTATTCTAGACATTGTCCTTAATGTTTCCCTATCTAGTATCCAATAATGCTCAAACAAGTATCCAAAGATGCAAGGAAATAAAAAGAGACAATATAAAATAGTAAGAGAGAGATCACACCTTATTGGCTCCATCATGTAATCTAACACAGGAATATAAATCAAGAATTCACATTAGAATACCATTAATACTTGAAGGAAAAAGAAAGAAAAAAAAAAAAACTAAAATTAACATGAATTATACAAACGAAAACAAACACTAAAAAAAAATAATAAAATAACAACCCTATAAAAAATAAAAGAAAAGAATAAAAATAAAAATAAAATTAAGCCTAGACTCAAAAAAAGGTCAATCCTGATAAACAGGATCGTCCAACAATGTTTCCTATACTTCTAGACTTCTTAACTCCAAGAAAGGTTTCAATCTTTGATCATTGACTTTAAACACATCACCATTCTTAGGATTCTCAATTTCAATAGCACCATGAAGAAAAACAGTGCGTACAATGAAAGGACCTGACCATCTAGAATGCAACTTGCCAGGAAATAGATGCAAACGAGAATTATATAACAATACTTTTTGACCAAGTGAAAAAGATTTCCTTAAAATATTTCTATCATGAAAAACTTCATTCGATCCTTGTAATGTTTAGCACAATCGTAAGCATCATTCCTCATCTCTTCCAGCTCATTGAGTTGTAGTATTCTGCGATTATCTGCATTATCAAGATCAAAATTCAATTTTTTAATGGCCCAATAAGCTCTATGTTCCAACTCCACCAGTAAGTGACATGCCTTGCCATAAACAAGTTGATGCAGAGACATTCCAATAGGGCTTTTAAGAGCAGTACGACAAGCCCATAATGCATCCCAAAGTTTCAAAGACCAATCTTTTCTAGTTGGGTTAACCATTTTTTCAAGAATATTTTTAATCTCCCTGTTAGAAATCTCAACTTGTCCACTTGTTTGTGGATGATAAGGTGTTGCAACTTTATATGTAATACCATATTTTTTTATTAATTGCTCAAAAGGTCTATTACAAAAATGCTTTTCCCCATCACTAATGATTGCACGAGGTGTACCAAAACGAGAAAATATGTTTTCTTTCAAAAATTTAACCACCACCTTGTGATCATTAGTTTTACAAGAAATTGTCTCCACCCATTTAGAAACATAATCCACAACAACAAGAATATAGAAATTGCCAAAAGAATTAGGAAATGGACCCATAAAATCAATGCCCCAAACATCAAATAATTCAACAACAAAAATAGGATGTAAAGGCATCATATTTCTACGAGTAATACTTCCTAACTTCTGACACCTCTCGCAGGAACTACAATATGCATGAGTATCCTTAAACAAATTTGGCCAATAAAAACCACATTGTAAAATTTTTACAGCGGTTTTCTTAGAACTAAAATGACCTCCACAAGCATGATCATGACAAAAAGAAATAACTTCTAATTGTTCACTCTTAGGCACACATCTCCTAATGATTTGGTCAGGACAATACTTAAACAGATATGGATCATCCCAAAAATAGTGCTTAACCTTGGCTAAAAATTTCACATGATCTTGTTTAGTCCAATGTGTAGGCATTTGACCAATAACAAGATAGTTAACAATGTCAGCATACCAAGGAAATTGGGACACAAGCATGAGCTGCTCATCAGGAAAGGACTCTCTAATAGGCACATGCTTATCTACAGACTTAACTACTAACCTTGACAAGTGGTCAGCTACAACATTCTCTAAACCTTTCTTATCCCTAATCTCAAAATCAAATTCCTATAACAACAAGATCCACCTAATTAGACGAGGTTTAGCATCTTTCTTGGACAAAAGATATTTCAATGTAGCATGATCTGAATAGACTATCACCTTAGACCTAACCAAATAAGACCTAAATTTTTCTAATGCAAAAACTACTGCTAACAACTTTTTTTCTGTGTTGGAGTAATTGAGTTATGCATCATTGAGAGTCTTACTGGCATAATAGATCACATGAGGTAGTCTATCAATGTGTTGTCCTAAAACAACCCCTATGGCATAATCGGAGGCATCACACATAATCTCAAAAGGAACACACTACAATCTGGTGGCCTAATGATAGGTGCAGTTGTCAAAAAGATCTTGAGCTTTTCAAAAGCTCTCAAACAATCATCATCAAAGTTAAAATGGGTGTCTTTAGCAAGCAAGTTACACAAAGGCCTAGAAATCTTACTAAAATCCTTTATGAACCTACGATAGAACCCTGCATGACTTAGGAATGACCTAACCTCTTTAACTATCTTAGAAGGTGGAAGACTAGAAATCAAGTCTATTTTAGCTTTGTCTACTTCAATCCCATTATTAGAAATAACATGTCCAAGAACTATCCCTTTCCTAACCATAAAGTGACACTTCTCCCAATTAAATACCAAGTTCTTTTCCTTACACCTAACTAACACTAAGGTCAAGTGGTGGAGGCACTCATCAAAACTAGATCCAAACACTGAAAAATCATCCATGAACACCTCTAAGAACCACTCTACCATGTTAGAGAAAATACTCATCATACACCTTTGAAAAGTAGCAAGAGCATTGCACAACCCAAATGGCATAAGATGGTAAGCAAAAGTGCCAAAATAACAAGTAAAAGTGGTTTTCTATTGATCCTCAAGAGCTATAGGAATTTGGTTATAACCGGAATAACCATAAAGGAAATAATAAAATGCATGACCGGCTAACCTTTCTAACATTTGATCAATAAAAGAAATAGGAAAATAGTATTTCCTAGTGGCAACATTAAGCTTACAGTAGTCAATACAAACACGCCACCCGGTTTGCATTTTGATAGGAACTAACTCATCATGATCATTCTTAACTACCGTGATGCCAGACTTCTTAGGTACTACCTGCACAGGACTTACCCATGAACTATTAGAGATAGGATAAATGACACCTGCATGTAAAAGTTTAATGGCTTTAGCTCTCATAGCTTTTTTCATGTTAGGGTTTAGTTTTCTTTGGGGCTCACGAGTAGGTTTGACATTGTCTTCTAGATGAATCCTATGCATGCACACAGATGGACTAATACTCTTAATGTCTGCAATTGTCCAACCTATTGCTTCTCTATGCTTCCTAAGTACATTAATGAGCTTATCCTCCTGTTCTTTTTCTAAATCAGATGAAATGATAACAGGCAAGGTCTCAGAATGCCCTAAAAACACATACTTTAATTACTTAGGAATAGGTTTCAATTCTAACTTAGGTGGTTTCTCCACAGATGGAAGAGGTACAGACTCAAAAAGTGGAAGAGGTTCTATTTTGGCTTTCCATTTGGTAGTATCTAGTAATGGGGCGGATTTTAATAAAGTATTCACCTCACTAACAATACTATCCTCATCTAAATTCATGCCAAAATGAGCTAAGCATCTCTCTAATGGATCCTCACAAGACAAGTGCCTAAAGGAATCATAGACTACACTCTCAATAAAACTAACCTCACATAAGTCATCATAATCCTGAGGTTTTTGACTAACATTAAACACATTGAGCTCTACAGTCATGTTTTCAAAAGAAAGTTTCATGACTTCATTGTGACAATTAATTATCGCATTCGAAGTGGCTAAGAAAGGTCGTCCTAGAATCACAGGAATCTGAGCACTAATGTTTTCAACAAGATGGGTATCTATGACAATAAAATCTATCGGAAAGTAAAACTTATCAACCTGGATAAAGACATCTTCTATGATACCCCTCGGAATTTTAACAGACCTATCAGCCAATTGAAGGGTCACAGGAGTAGGTTTTAATTCTCCTAATCCTAATTGCACATACACAAAACATGACAACAAATTAACACTCGCACCTAGATCAAGTAAGGCTCTATTAATAACATGCTCACCTATAACATAAGAAATAGTAGGACATCTAGGATCCTTATACTTGACAGGAGCTTTCATTTGGATTATGGAACTAGTTTGCTTAGTCAGACATGTAGTTCTAAGAACATTTGTTTTTATTTTCACAGTGCAAAGATCTTTTAAGAATTTAGCATAGGCAGGCACTTGTTGAATAGCATCAAGAAAGGGGATGTTTATGCGAACTTGCTTAAACACCTCCAAAACATCATTATATGGTGTGTCTTTCTTTAAAGGGACAAGTCTTTGTGGAAATGGGGCCTTAGGAACATAAAGAATGGAAGGAACATCACTTTCTTTTAACTCTTGACTTATAAATCTCTTAGATGACTCATTAGGGTGTAAATCATCTATTGTAACACTACTAGAGTCTTTTTTCACCTTAGATTTCCTAGGCTCAGGCTCAATCACATGGTTATCTATTTCTCTACCAGACCTAAGGGTGGTTATAGATTTGATTTCATCATGACTCCTATCAGAAACAGAACCTATCTCAAACTGACCCTTCGGGTTTGGCATTGGTTGACTAGGTAACTTCCCTTTCTCTCTCTCTCCTATAACAGTGGCTAGCTGACCCATTTGCGTTTCAAGTTTCAATATAGCTTGTTGGGTTGACTGCATGAATTGTTGCTACGATTGCATCATCTATTGCATTGTCTCCTCTAAGGAAGGTTTCCTTTGAGGTGCAACAAAATGGGGAGTGGATTGAAAACCAGGAGGATGTGAAGAATTAGAAGGAGCAACTTGTTGCCCTCCATAACCTATTGGAGACTAGTTTTGTCTTAATGAAAAGTTTGGATGATTCCTCCAATTAGAATTGTAAGTGGTTGAGAATGGGCTATCTGATATTTCTATAATTAAGTGCATTTGCCTGTTTAGCATAGCTCTCTTGAAAAGTAGAGGTTGGATTGACATATAAAGCACACAACTCATTCCTAGAACTCATTGTTGAATTCATGGATTGGTTTAAAGCTAAGACCTTTACTTTCCTAGTGAGATTTCCTAAAGCAATTTTCACATCTACATTATCACTCACCTCATACAACCCCCCTTTCTTAGGTTTCTCCCTTTCATTTGAAAACTCCCACTATTGAGAATTTTCAGACAAAGTCTTTAAAAATTGCCAAGCATCGGTACTACCTAGGCTTAAGAATTTTCCACCATGCATAGATTCAATCATTTGATGACTAGACACAGTTAGTCTATTATAGAAATACTGCACTAGTCTCCATGGTTCAAAATCATGATTGAGACACCTTAAAAGCAGGTCTTTAAATCTCTCCCAATAGACATAAAACTGTTCATCCTCTTTCTGAGTAAAATTTGCTATTTCTCTCAGAAGGGCATTAGTTTTAGACATGGGGAAAAATTTAGACAAAAATTTATAATTTAATTGGTCCCAACTAGTGATACAACTAGGAGCAAGTGAGTTCAACCATGCTTTTGTCTTATCTTTTAAAGAAAAAATGAACATTCGAAGCCTAACAGACTTATCTGAAAAATTCTGGAAATGAAAGGTAGAACATATATCTATGAATTCCTTGACAAGAAGGTGAGAGTCCTCACTCTTTAACCCATGAAATGATGGAAGAAGTTGAATCACAGAAGGTTTAAGCTCAAAGTGAGTTGCCCTAGTTTGTGGCAATTCTATGCAAGAAGGATGATTAATTGCAACTGGTGAAAAATATTCCTTAAGAGATTTCTCTATAGGCACTATATTTTTCACTACATCATTGTTTCCTATAAGTGCTACATTGTTTTCTGCCATATTTAAGTTTGGAATGTCTATCCTAGTTAAGCGTTGATGTAGTTCACGATTCTAAGCACGCATAAATTAGCACAGATCCTAACCACAAGTCTCTAGTTCTAATTGTCTCTAAAGCAATCCAAGAAAAGTAAGTCTCTAAGTAAAAGAAACAAAATAACTAACAAAATATAAAATAAAATAAAAGCAAAACACAAAAAATAAAATTAAAAACACACCCAAAACAAAAATAAAAACAAATAAACTAACACAAATAAAATAAAAATAAACTGACACTAACAAAAGGAAAAGAAAAGAATTTTTTTTGTTTTTTTTTTGCAATATATTAAAATACTCCTAAATTAAAACTAGTAGAAGAATTAAATAATCTAGATTAAACTAATTTTTCAAACAATCCCCGGCAACGACGCCAAAAACTTGTTGTGCAAATTTTAGTACTTGCAAGTGCACGAATCTATTATAGAATAGATTATGTAAGTATGAGATCGATCCCACAGAGATTAATAAAATATTAATCTAAATCCAAATTAAATTTAATTCTAAGGGATATTTGTAAAAACCCTCCTGAAAACAAAATAATAAAAAAATACCCCCACTTTTTAAAATATTAGGTAAAATACCCCCCACCGTTAAAATCCGTACAAATCGTTAGAGATTTCTATCCACAATTATTAAAAAGTCCAAAATGCCCTCAGTTTGGGGGGGGGGGGTATTTTCCAATTATTTTGCTTTTCAGGGGGGTTTTTTCATAATATCCCTCTCATCAACTTATCAAAATTGAGGGCATTTTGGACTTTTAACAATTGTGGATAAAATCTCTAACGGTTTGTACGGATTTTAACGGTGGGGGGTACTTTACCTAATATTTTAAAAAGTGGGGGTATTTTCTTATTATTTTGCTTTTCAGGGGGGTTTTTACAAATATCCCTTAATTCTATTATAGTTAACAATGTTTGAGAATTAATTAAAACTAAAGAAAATAAAATTCTTGATTAACAAAACAAAATTAAATTGCAAAACTCAAGCAATAGATGAGAAATCTAAGGTTCAGAATCCACCATTATCAACTTATAATGTTTTACTATTCAAAATATTATTCTCAAAAATTAAAGAAACAACTTAGAAATCAATCTGTTGTTTTCTCAGGATTTATCAATTAAGCTTAAAAAAAATAAATCTTATGTAATTCTTACTTCAAGACCTCAAATTTATAAAATCTAAGTATTATATGTATCCAATATTGAAAAACACATAATCAAAAATCTTATATTTAAACCTTTTCCAATCCAAAGTAAAATTAATAAAATAATTTTATAACAACCAAAAATACTTGATATTTAAGGTGAAACAAGTTTTATTATATCAATCAATGAAACTAAGAATCATTAAACATTAGAAACAAAATTGAGAATAATATTCAAGCAGCAAAATCATTACAAAGTCAATAATGGTTTCATCCTACACCTCAAAAAGAAAATTAAACAACCATGATAATAGCAAGAACAAAAAGAGAATTAAAACTCAGCATAATGTTTGCAAACTTGGCTACTGTATTTGTCTTCTTGCTGCTGCACTTTTATTTGTCTCCTTCTCCACCCAAAGCTGCTGTTTTTTTTCTCCCGAAAACTGCTACTCCTTTGATTTTTCTTCTGTTCTCCAAACAGTTTTGCTGCTCCTCTTTTATACTGCTGCAATTTCTGATTTTATAAACTGAAAACTGCTGTTTTATTTCTTAATTACAGCACTCTTTTTGTGTCTTTCCAAAAATTTGCACAATAGTCTGATTTTTTTCTCTCAAAATCTGCAACTTCCTCTTCTTTCTTGATTTGTTTCCTATTTTCTTCATTGATTTATTTCCTTGTCTCCATCAATTTTCTAATTGCATGACAAAGATTTTAGGCAAGACTTGAATGCTTGATTGATTTGGATTTTGACTTGACAAAAATTGTAATTTTTCCTCATTTAACACACAAATAATCTTTTATTCCTGTTTCACCAAAAACACAATTAATTAAAATAAACTTAACATAAAATTGAACTAATAAATCTCTATTTAAGGGTAATAAATATATATAAATTATGTTTATCACAATGATATTGTTAAATTGTTAAGAACTTTTTTTTTTTTAGCCTATTATGACGAGTTACATGATATAAAGATGACACTAACATTTTAAACATAATTTTATATATTGTAATTAATCTATAATTTTAATTAAAAACATTTTTGTAATTTATAATTAATCCATTCTGATTCCAAAATAAAATAAACAGCTCAATGGGAATACTGCTTATTCCGATTCTGATTTCTACAATTAAAGTAAACAACTTATTCTGATTCCGATATTTCATTTCGATTCCAGATCATTCTGATTCGTATTCCGATTCTTCCAAGTGAAGTAAACGCACCATTAATAATGAGACACACCAAAGCAATAGTTGGTCAACAACCATTAATTGATGTATTATCATGAAATCTTGGGTAACCGAACTAACTCTAAAACCTAAATACAGTTATTACACAAACCTGCTGTTATTTCTCCTTCAGCTTCTGCAGTCTTCAAAGCAGAAACTTCCTGTGCTTTTTCTCTCCTTAACTGGATTTATAATTTATTCTTCATTGATTTCAATCTTACACCACTTTTCTGGCCATCTGTCGGAACTGGCTGTATAGAAGTATGTATGGAACAATAGTTAATGTCCATGTAGAAAATTTTATTAGAAGCATTAGGGAGAAAAAGGCAACAAGTTTAAGCTCAATGTTTCCATCTTTCTAAATTCAAAATCCAGTTACATCACAAAAGGGACCTCCTAGCCTGTTTAGTGTTTGCTTGCTCTGCATCCGGTCCTTTTTTGGAGGACCGATTATTCACCTCCTTTAGCTGATGTCTTTCCATCCTAAGAAAAAGAAAAAGTTCATAAGCTATAGTGAATCAAACTTTGCAAAGATCTAGTAACGAAACACCAAGGATTGCGTTGATATACATTGTACACAAAGAAATGAGATATCGAAATGGACTCTATCAAGTAAAGATGATGTAAAATTCATAAAACTCATGCAACATAAGCAGTTGTTATAAGTGATGCCATTAAATCACAGTTGCTTAAATTGCCCTTCAAATCTGTTGCAAAAATGCCATATCATGGCTTGACAGTGATGTTGTGGCTTAAACAAACAATGGCTCCTTTCGAATAGAAAACACCTGCTATGACAGTGAATATTACAAAATCTCGTACATATTATTGCTAGACAGTGAATACTATAAAAAATACACCAGCAGAACATGTCAAGTATACCTCCTGCACCAAACAGATGAAGTGTTGGGGAGGCAAAAAAGCTCTTTTCATGTCAACCAGTATAACCACCATCTTTTTTTAATTCATTCTTAAACCAATCCAATGAAGTAGTTGCCCTTGCCACAACAAAGTAAAGAGTCAGTGTTGTGAAGCTATAATTAGATGGAAAAGAAATCTGAACTATGCACAATCAAATCATTTGAACAAACAAATAAAAAAAAAAAAAAAAACCAAAATTGTCCCAACCTCTCTATTGAAAGGAGGATATCTTCCCAGTCCTGCTGTAGCATTTGCTGTACCAGAAACTATATCAAGCAATGCAGGGTGTACCTGTTTTTTCAGTCAACGAGGCACTCAATAGTTAACACAAGACCAACAAGAAGTTAAGATTTTCACACTGCAATCTAGACGAAAAATCATATAGAAACTAGCAAAGATAGAGCTGAAATTGTAGGTCTACTTATCAGCGAAAAAGTAAGTGTTAATTGTATCTCCAAGTCTGAAGTCAATTAAAGTTGGCAAACAATTTTTTACTACACACACACTAATGAGACTATGGAGCTGTATCTAAATTGTTGTGAAAAGATGAATTAACACTCAGCATTATGAACTATGAGAAAGAAAAATAGATGAAAGCCTATAAGGAGCGTTAGATGCATAAAATTCCATTACCTCATAAACACAAAGGCGTGATGGTTCTTTTACAAGCTCTAGAACACCTTGTACTAAAGATCTCAAACCCTTTTAGGAGACATGAAATATAGTTGATTCCATTACCTTCTTGACATTATTGATATCCAAATGTTGCCTAGTGGGAGCTGTTGGATTCTGTTTGGAAAGTTCCCCTCAAAACTGGCAACATCTTTGCAGCCAGAAACCTGATATTTCAAAATATATAAACCGAAAGCAACATTCTCACCACAGCTGTCCCCTTTTGTAACATATTAGAAAAAGGAATAACTAAGCACTTCAAACCTGCCCTCTGGATAAAGAGATTTTGGTTGAAAAACTCTTTCTTCTACAATCATTCTCTCCATGCCTGTTTTGTAGTTACCAGGGAAGGAAAACCTTACAAGTCTCTAAGTACATTAAGAAGATTCCCATAAGAGGTCTAATGAGAGTGTAAACTTCTTGTCTGAGAGCAGGTTTGCAACATTAGAATACACACTCGGAACTCTTCAATCTACTTCAGATGAGGCTTAAGCTCTAGACAGGATCATACATAGTTCCTTCTTAGATATATGTGTCTATGTGTCTGTGTATAGTGTTATAGACTTTGATTAGCTTGTAAACTAGGAAATGGACAACAATAAAAGCAAAGCATTGAAATAAAATTAGAAGGGAAAAATCCACCTAACTACTTACAAAATTGCATGCCTAAAATAATATAACTCACCTCACCAAACATAATGGGTTATAGAAACTTATTTTCAAATTCACAGCAACGTCCAAAGCTATAGCTCTTGTGCCCTCACCATTAATGACAATCTGCTCACCGAGATACACTAACTCATCCTGGATTATTTGGGACTTTCCTTGTAGGCTGCCCATATATAGTTAATGAAGGATTAATTAACTTATAGTGACAAAAGCAATAGCTGAAAATCTTTAAAGAGGGGAGACCAATATTCATCCACTCATAAGCTAAGATGTGAAAATTGGTTGAGAGTCAATAAAAAAATATAGGTCATCCTTATATTTAATTGTATACACATTAAAATGCAATACTAGTTTCATTACAATCTGCAAAACAAAGAGTGATACAAGCACTAGAAATAACTACAGCTAAAGATGGTTCCATTAAAGGCATGGGGTGGTAGAAGGTTCAAGTGTGGAAGCCAAAACGTTTTTTTTGCGGGTGAAATCTTAAAGTCTTTATCTCTTAGGTACCTTCCTGATGGTAAAGTTGCGTGGTTATACCCAAAATATCACTTTCGGCTAAGCAGTTGTTATAGTATAACTTTAAAGTATCGATCTCATAAAGAAACAAATAACAATAACAATTCAAAATAGTAAAATTTTATAAAAAATAAACTAATAGAGAACAATTGAAGGGAGAATTATTTGAGAATTTTTAATTGAAGAATGAATTAAAAATATATATATGACAACCAATTGAGAGAATAGCAAGGCTTTGAGGGTCATTTAATTGTTTATTTTACTATTGCCAAGTTTGATTTTTAATTACTACTCAATTGCATGTTTTGTATCCTAAACAAACAATTGGAAAATATAGATTTGAAGATCAAATAAAACCATAGTGATAATTAAAAACTCTTTATATTTAATAACAAACTCGGATATAATTTATAAGTTATCTAAAAATGACAATATATCAAATTGACAATACTGCAATTGAAAATCTACTTATAAATTTATCAATCCAAAAACTATAATTTTAACATGAACCACATAAAAAAAGCTTAACTGAATTTATATGAAACTATAAAATATAATTTCTGAATTAAAAATTTAAAAGGAGTTTAAGATAGAAATTGAAAAACTTGAAAATAAAAAAACTTGAATAATAGTAACTTACAATTAAGATTACCCCTCAGCCTCACTCTAATTTTAGCCTAACTTGCTTATTATTTCACACATTCTACTAAGAAAATATGAAGATAATTCAGCAAGAAACTTTCTTTCTGAAACACTGATTTTTTCCTTGAGATTAGTTGCCTTTGTTATGTTGCCAAACACCCTATTTATATAAGCAAAAAGTCTCTCCATAAAATCTTCACTTCACTAAAAAAGGAAACCTTTTAAAATTCAAATTTAATTTCAAAATTTAAATTAAAAAAAAATTGCTCAAAATCTTTTCAGCTTGTTCACAAATTTGACTCAATCCATCACCATAAATCATTAATACCTCCAAAATTTGAGAGACAAATCAAATTTCAATTCATCCCCAAAAATCACTCCATCAACCATATCTCATCCAACTTTTTCAAATTTGAAAGTCAAATTTTATCTCTCATCATCTCCACATATCACATGGCCATTTTTCAAATTTAAAAATCAAATCTGATGGGAGTGTATAAGCCATGAAGCTTGGGACTGGAGAAATTTGGGATTTGACTTTGTTTATGTTTAGCTGATGAACCTTGGTAACATTTGAGCCTTGTACGCTTGAGCTGATGTTCTTTAAATTGGGCCCCTTGATTTTATTTCTAAAAAACACCATAAGCCCAAAATAAGTACTCATAAATTATGTCAAAATTATCAATTTTATGACCATAAAAATACATTAATTCAAATGATCAAAACCAAATGCATTCATAAAAATGATCAAACAAAATGCTTCATTAAATAACATATTTTAACAAATGCAATCAATTTTCTAATATTAAAATTGTATTTTTATGCTATAATCACTATGGCAGGTCTAATTTCAAGGTTAGGGGTTTAGATGGAGGATTTTGGTTAGGAGATACTTCTACCAAAAGGAGGTTGAGCTCATTGCAAATCTATCTCTTAGCTCATATCCTACTCAAGATTCGCTCTTATGGAATTTTGATAGAGGGTGAGTTTTCAGTCAAAAGTGCTTTGACCTCTAAAGGCTCACACTTCATTTGGAAGTTTCTTTGAAACCTCAAATTCACAAACGAGAACAAAATATTTTGTTGGGGAGCCTGGAAAGAGATAGTCCCCACTCGATCTTTGTTTTTTAAAAGAGGTATCATTACCACGGGTGTTGTCATCTTTGTGCTAAGGAACTAGAGACTATTGACCGTGCTATTTGGAGCTGCTCACATGCAAGTTCAGCTTGGGATTTATGCCCTGTCACCCTTGATTTTAAAAGATGAGAATCGTAGACAACCTTGATAGGTTGGTTTATATAGCTTCAGTTAAAGAAAATGACCTTGTTATTGTTAGGGTTTGTGCCCTAAAAGCTTGTAATTTGTAAACATTTAAATAAATAATAATAAAGTATATCCATTTTATTCAATTTATATACATTTGCAAAATATTTGCCAAATACGAATATCATGAAACATCTTTGATCACTGATGTAATATCAAACTAAATATATAAGTAATATATGCAAGCGAATTTAGTTTGAGATAAGTAATCTAAAGGGTCTATAGAAAGCAAAAGAAGTTGAGTACTTTGTTTGTAGTAAATCCACAATTGCTATCCATTTCGTATTTGGTATAATAGTCTTATCTGAGACTGTTCATATGGTGACATGGACGTGGAAGCACCTTATATAATAAAAATTATATAGGACTAGACCACGATAAACATGAGTCTCTAATTAATATGCGTTAAATTTAGATATTTATATTTATCGACCAGATGATCATATATAAATTGATTTTAATTCTAAGTGTATTATGGACTCCTGCTTGTTGAGTTATATCCTTTGATTTATATAGGTGAGATGGTGTAGATGTCCGATCAATAACTTTGTACTTTAGGGATATGATTTAATAAGTAGCTAGAAACATTCTATACAATAGTGGAATCCACTCTTTCTTACAAGAAGTAGAGAAATAATTCCCTTAATGGTTGATTCAGATCTTGAATAATAAGAGCGCTAAACTTTCTGTTCATATGTAAACGGAAAGATAAATTCAAAAGTTGTTATGAATATATTATTCATTAGAGAATCAATGGTACTTAAGGATCAAGAAATAATTAGAAGGGTAAAACGGACATTCTAATCTAGCTCTAATTATGAATTGTTTGTGGAGGGTCAAATCGTATGTAGTGATTATATTAATGGATATTGAAAATTTCAGATTGTATAAAAACATCTACAGTTTTGAGAGTGCAATCCTAGGTTTTTAGTGGAATAACTCTAAAATTAATAATAGTGAACTATTTAATTAAAGAGTTTAATTAATAATTTCGATATTATTGGAGCTCAAAACTATAGGTCCATTGGATTCCCTTGATAGCTCATTTCACTATAAGAAACGTGTATATAGAATATTGTAATTGGATCATTCAATTATAGCTGTTACATAAGTAGCAAAATATGTGTTCACTTGGTATTTGAATAATATTGATTATTCAAATTATTTAATAATTAATTAGTTAATTATTAATTATGAATTAATAATGATTTAATTAATTTTATAAGAGATCTTAAATCAATTCACTATAGTGACTCTAGTTTAAATTAATTATAAATTAATTTATTTGAGGTCACAAGTTCGATTTCAGAATATAACATGAATTAATTTTGAATTAATTATGTTGTATGGGGTAAAAGATTAATTTTAATAAACATGGTGTTCAACATTAATTTTGATTAATAAAACCCTAATTGTTGCCTATAAAAGGAAAATAAATAATTTTTCTTTCAGGAGTTTTGGTTATGTTATACGTATGTTTGGGAAACAAAAAGAAATTTTTTTTTTTCTACAGCAAATACAGAAAACAAGAATTTGTATCTTTGTTTTTGTATAACCAAAAACAAATACTCACCTCTTCTAAGCATTGATTTGATTTTCTTTTTAGAAAAGAAATTAAAAGTAAGTGAACACAGTTCTATATAATTGTGTCTACTCACTTATTTCTTGATGTAGAGATATATCAGAGAAGACTAGGTGGTAAGAAATCCATAAAGATCAATATGGAAGGTAAAAATCTGATTTTTATTTATTCATATTATTTTATTTCATTATTTTATGGATTTAATGTTCTTAAGTTTTATAAAAAAGTTTTGAAATTCACTGTTCTGCAAATTCTTATTTTTAACAAAAGCAATTGTTGTCTTTTTCCCTTTAGTTATTTGATTCATAATGGGTGCTTGGATGGCTAGGAGACAAAAATTTGTAACTTCTTGATGGTAAAGCATCTGATGTTATTGATATATTGGGTTTGATTGAAAGGTACATAGATGAGATGAAAAGGGCTTGTGTTAACAGCCCTATTTCTGCTTCCCATTGTGATAGTACCAATGCTTGGAGAACCCCCTTGGCCGGCCACTTCTTTAAAGCTGAATTCAAATGCTGCCATTGTTAAGGCTGGAGGCAGGTTTGGAATTGGAATGATAGGGATGATGATGGCATGTGCTCTGAACCTCTCAAGTTTTCCTAATGCAGAAATTGAAGATGAGAGAAACTATGGTCATCCTAGTAAAAACATTATACTTACAAGTATCACACAAAAAAATACATATAACAAAATAAGCCAAAAGATGTAAGAAATAAAGATTAAATAATATTTATGGATGCTAGCGGCAAACACTTACCCAGATAAAAGGTTTGGACCATGAAGTTTCATACGCTAATGAATCTGTTATGCCAGAGCATCCATTAAAGCTACTCTGCCCACCTTATTCTGGGGGCCTCCAGTCAATATAGATTTAAGATTTTCATTCTTTGTTCTCCATACAGTTTCTAAAGAGTTCTCAAGTGTTTAGATTGATTGACCCATTAATGCAACCATGGGATAAATCAATTGTTTTTTATGGACATTGATTACTTAGGAGAGCTTGAACAGCAACAAGAGCAAGCACTTAATTGATATTCAATGGAACCAAAAATAACAAATTTAGCAGCACATCAAGGAAACCGCACAATTCTACGTAGCAAGTTTTCTTCTCACATCATAGCTCAGAAAACACTTCAAAAAAATGCAACATTGAAGCATACTAAACAAAAAGTCAACATATAAAAGTAAGGTATAAACATAACACTTATTTAACTTACCGAAACATAAATTTGCATCAATAAACTCGATTTATCAACATGGTAAAACAAATGAAAGTGACAAGTGAACCACATAATCAAACTATCAACGTCCAGAAACGGTCGACTGTGAGATTCAAAGGCCCAGACTACGAACGTGATAATAAATGTGGTTTAAGGTTGATAGATTATAATGAATGGAGTTAAATGTTGGTTAAGGTAATGAACAACAGTAATAAAGCAATTAATAAGGAAAGAAAGGGGGAAGAAGAATGCAAAGACAAAGATTTTTACGTGATTCGACGAGTGCGCCTACGTCCACGGGTTACTCTGGGTTAATTTTTGGCAGAGTGACGGTAACACTAAAGTTCTTAACTTGTTGTTACAGTAAAAATCTCTCTTATTTATAGAGAAGGGGAGATACAATGGAGTAATCTACACGTTACAAATCCTGATTATACTCAACTAATCTAACATAAGTCATGCTGCATTTAATACTACAACAATGATTATTCTTCACACGCCCACTCCTGCATTAAATTCTTTAGGTAAAGTCTTCACTTCATTAAATAAACAACCGCTGCATTAAATGGTTCTCGGGAACTGTTGAGATGGTGTCGGCACAGAATCAGGGAATTAGGTGGGTTTGGTGGCTTGTTGCATAAGGTATTGCTTGGTGCGAGCTCCCTGATCTGACGAAGTGCGCAAGTTGAAGAGATGCTGTGGCGGGTTTTGACACAAACATAGGCTAGAAGTGTACCCAGGTAGATTTCCCATGGCGTGAGCTTACGAGTCTGGCGAGCTCGTCTCAGCGACCTGAAGGCTGGACTTTCTGGGCTTCCTGGTACTGTACTTGTCTCTTGGGTCTTTAGCGGCCCATTCATCCATGTCAAGAAAACGGGCATAACACAAACCAACAACTATAATATAAAATGTGTTATGGTTCACATGTTATTAACATTAATGAAAGTAAAGAGTTCAGTGTTTCATATAACCTATTTAGCTTAACAATGCGATTGATCTTCCTCCTCCTCATCTTCCTTCTCATCAGATTCTTCAAAATTGGAGTCAATCCTCCTCCTCATCTTCTTCCCCATCAGATTCTTCAAACTAGGAATCAATATAGATTCATAGGCCTCCTCTGCCTTAGATTCTTCACCATGCGATTCATCCTCCTCCTCCTCAAATTCTTCATCATGCCATTCATCCTCCTCCTCATCGGATTTCGGTCAAAAGTGTTTTGACCTGTAAAGGCCCACACTTCATCTGAGAGTTTCTTTGAAACCTCAAATTCACAAACAAGATCAAAATATTTTGTTGGGAAGCCTGCAAGGAAATAGTCCACACTCGATCTCTATTGCTTAAAAGGGGTACTATTACCTTGGGTGCCGTAATCTTTGTGATGAGGAACTGGAGACTATTGACCATGCTATTTGGAGCTGCTCACATGCAAGTTCAGCTTGGGATTTATGCCCCGTCACCCCTGAATTTCATTTTTTTTTCTTTGATAACTGTCATTCCTGAGTTTCAAAAGCTGAGAATCGTAGACAACCTTGACAGGTTGGCTTATATGGCTTCGGTTAAAGAAAAGGACCTTGTTATCTGATTCATAGTGGCTGCTTGGATGGCCTGGAGACAAAAATTTGTAACTTCATGATGGTAAAGCATCTGATGTTAATGATATATGCGGTCCGATTGAAAGGTACATAGATGAGATGAAAAGGGCTTGTGTTAACAGCCCTATTTCTCCTTCCCATTATGATAGTGCCAATGCTTGGAGACCCCCCATGGGCGGCCACTGCTTTAAAGTTGAATTCAAATGCTGCCATTGTTAAGGCTGGAGGCAGGTTTGGAATTGGAATGATAGAGATGATGATGGCATCGCGATGGTGCTCTGCACTTCTAAAGTTTCCCCAGTACAGAAATTGAAGATGAGAGAAACTATGTTCATCCCAATGAAAACATTATATTTATGAGCATAACACAGAAAATTACATATAGCAAACATAAGCCAAAAGATGTATGAACACTTTTTCTTGAACTGTGATCAAATCCTCCAGCATCCACTCCATAAACTTCGAGAAAGCTTAATGTACTATAGAATTCTGAACCATGATAGCTCCAAAGATTTAACTTCAGGTATCTCACCCATTTTGGCTCTGCAAGAACAAACCTCTGAGCATGCATCACGTTTGCGGCAGTAATATTGTCAACCTTGACCCACGTATCCGTTGGATAAACTAAACTACCAAGAAGTTCAAAATCTTCAACCAAACGTCTCTCAATAATCAATCATAGTACAATTTCAAAAAGTCTTTCAAGGACCAACATAAACTTGAATTGGTCCAGTCCACTTCTATTGTAAAATAAAAATAACAAATTGACCAAACAACAAGTATCACTACTTCAGAATCCAGTCAACGTCCAAACAGCCTTCTCGGTTGCATTGGTCAACATGCAACAATTTGGCATTCTTTTATAGGATCATTCGTCAATTATATTTAATTAAATATCTCAAAAACTATTTTACATATTTTCTTAAATCTGTAAATATTAATTTTTCTTGTAGTGAACAAAGAGTTCAAAATATGTCAGGAACAACTTCTTTTGCCTACTTCTTCCATGGCATTTAAGCAGCAAAAACGGGACGTCAGTTTTCAATTTTATCCGAGAGTCTACAAATTTTATATCATTGAGGCCCATGCGCCTGTCATTCGGATCAGCCCATCTTTTGATTTGCTAATGCGTTGGGGCTTTGGCTACTTGCTTGTGCTAATTTTACTTTTTTCAAATAAATAAATTTATATGAAAATAGAATTTACAATAAATAGCTCAACTATGACTATTTTCTATTTCAGCATCATAATAATATGGACAAAATTCCAATAAAAAATCTGCTATTGAATGACATATGTAATTTGGCATACATTACTTTAGTACATTATGTTCATCTATGTACATACTACATAGTACTCACCATAGTTCTATACAATAATTGGTCTATAAATTAAAGTGAATGGAAGATTTCAATTTTAATTGAATTTATTTCATGTCGAACAATCGTTATTTTTAAAGGCAGGGAAGTTAAGGAAAAGTGTTGTAGTACTGAAACACAAAGTTAACGCTACCATCTCTTGTGGGTACAAGTTTGAAAAAGAGCTTTCAATTTTCTATATCAATAAAAAGAAAATGTTAAATTCTCTGAATTTTAAACAAAGAGACATATTGAAATTAATTAAATTAATAATGGAAGCACGAGAAGTGTTTATTAATTTTTTTTTTCATGGGCTCATGTATTATTTTAGCTACCTTAATAACAACATTTGATCCTAATAAACATCAATCATCAACCATGACAGTATGCATATAGCATTTTAACATAAAAGCAGTAAAATAAAAACTATAAAATGTGCCCGGTTTGCTACAGAAATTGGTCTCGATCTCTGGTTGTTCAATTAATGGTCGGATTTCAATCACAAAGCAAAAAGAAAATTCATATCACGGTGTTAAAGCCTTGCCAATGTTCTTCTATGTTGCACTGTTTTCTTGTTTCTACGTATTATACATTGTTTTGTAGATGTTTGATGGATGACAACCCTCTTCTTATCCAAGAAAACACGCTTCTAAAGCAATTATGTTTAGTTAAATGATAATAACTGCATTAGCAGTTATTCAATTTTATCCAAAAAACTATACTTTGAATCTTGGATTTGGGTTTGGGTCATCTTGGATGAATCTGACCCAACACTCAATTAACCCAACATCTCCCACTCATACAAGATGAGTCAAAATATCACAAAGAAAACACTAGTGACCTATTTATGATAAGAAGTATATACAGTCATACAAACAAATATACTGTGTGACCTATGAATAACAATATATGTGATAGAACTTATTTTTTAAATCTCACTTGTACTTTTATATAAAAGATTTTAAATTTATTTATTATTATATTATAGATTTAATAGAATTTTATTTATTCAAGCACATTCGATCCTTTTAATATAATATGTTTGATCCTTTAATACTTTATATAATTACAATTGTGATTCCAAATCATAATTTGTCGACATGTAAATATATGAAAAATAAAATTCAATAAATCTTCCTATCTCACTTTTGTCCTTCGATCAACAAAAATGACTGACATCATAGAAATGTTCTATAGGCCGCATTATTATGGTCATAAAAGACTTACTAATGATACAAACATCATTCCATTACTTTGAGATAAAGTGAACAGTCACTGAAGGACAGGTAGAAGTTTTTACAAACTTCAATGAAACTTATACAATTAGGAATTAGGGATAAACTCATTTATTTTCCATGTAAGTTACTATAAGCACACGTAGTATGAAACGCATGTTACAGTGAATCTTACCCTTCAATAAGGATGCATATGTCTATTATATTTTGATTATTCACTATATAAATTTTAGTTCAGACGCTCTCTTAATGTATAACCTGAGTTTTTAAAAAACTCACTTTCTAAGTACCTATTATCGAGAAACTCACATATAGTTTAATCAGGTTCTCATGATGGTGGGCATGAATCATAAGAGGTTCTATTATTAATGTTTGGTGTAGAACCTGATCTTGGCTATAGCCAAGGTGACATTTCAAATATTCTAAGTCTTTGAGAGAATAACCTCTTGTTTATTCTCTAAAATATATGTGTCTTATCTTGGCTTGTCATCCTAACAACCAAGGCGATTATACGTGTAAAAATACCAATCTCTAACCTGATGACATACTTTATATAATTCAAGTGAAATGAATATGTGCTAGTATCATGTAATAAATCCAACATATTTATTCATAAATGGATATAGTTCAAAGTGATAATTACAATATTACAATCTACGCAGACCTAAAGACCTAGCATGTGATATAAATATATCTATCGTCACGGCTTTTGTGAGTGGGTCCATAATCATCTCATGCGTAAATATATATTTTATCATTATATTTTTCTCTGGCACTATATCTTTGACAAAATTGTATTTAGTCTCTATATGTTTCGATTTATTATGATACTTTGTATCTTTGGTATAGATAATGGCTATCTGACTATCACAATAAATGGTAGCCGGCTTCTCTGCATCAGTTTCTAAATTCAGGTCTCCTAAAAACCTCTTAAGCCACACTACTTCTTGGACTACTGCTGAATATGCTATAAATTCAGCTTCTATAGTGGACAATGCAATACACGACTCTTTCTTGTTATTCCAAGGGATAGCATCTTGGCTGAGCAAAAATGTATAATCTAAAATAGATTTTCATTCATCTAAGTCACCTCCCCAGTCAGCATCTATATACCCAACCAGATGCATGTTACCACATTGATAGCATAAGGAGTAGTCAATGGTCCCTTTCGGATATGCTAATATTCTTTTCACAACGATCTAATATTTCTTAACAGGATTGGATTATTAGCAAATATCAAATCTCGTGCACATCAGAACGTACATAAGACTTCTTATAGCACTAGAATAAGGAACTTTTTGCATTCTTTCACACTCTTCTGGAGTCTTGGGACACATTTCGAGACTAAGAGCTTGTCCCTTCGAGATTGGAGTATCTATAAGCTTACAATTAATCATATGGAATCGTTCGAGAATTTTTTTAATGTAAGGCTCTTGTGATAAAGCCAGAATTATTCTTGAATGATCTCTTTTAATTTTAACTCCTAAAATATAGGTAGCTTCTTTTGTGCCTTTCATCTCGAAAGTTGAAGATAATCATTCCTTTATGGTCATCATAAACTCCTTGTCATTTTCAGCTAATAAAATATCGTCCACGTATAAAAATAAAATTATGAATTTGTCTTTTACCCATTTGACAAACATACTATGGCCCTCTTCAGTTATTTAGAATCCATAAAATATTACTACCTCATAGAAACGAATGTATCATTGTCTAAAGGATTGTTTCACACCATAAATAAATCTCTTGAGCTTACAAATATTTTGCTTTTAACCTTTTGAAATGAAATTCACTAGCTATTCCATGTAAATTTCTTCTTCCAGTTCTCTATTGAGAAAAGTTGTCTTTACATCCACCTAATGTAATTTTGGATCCATGTGTACTCTCCTATTGAGTATATTCTTTTGCTACTAATCTTGCCTTATACCTTTCTATTGAGCTGTCTGTCCTATGCTTGATACGGAGAACTCATTTATTTCCAATGGTTTTTCAATCAAGTGGTAAGTCAACCAAGTCCCAGACGTGGTTGCTTTTTATTGACTCCATATTTTTTTGCATAACTTTAATCCAAAATTCTTTAGCAGGTGAGTTGAAAGCCTCATTTACAATCTTTGGCTCATCATTATCATGTGAAGCAAGTATAAAAGCTTCTCTTCGATCTCAAATCAATGACGAGGAACAACTTTATGGTCGTTTCTATGAATTGAAGATTTTGAGAGTACTAATTCATTAGTTCCTATGCTCCCACTATGAACAAATGAAAGAGCTCTTTCATTAACTCTATCACTCCCACTAGGGGCATAGTATTCTGTCAACTCTCTATCTTCCTCTAGTTAAGTGTTCGAATGCACAACATTATATGTTTCATTCAATTCATAAAATTGAAAATCTTTTTCAATTTCGCCCCTACTAGGAAATTCATTCTCCAAGAAGCTTATGTCACATGACTCCAATTCAATTATGATTCCATCTGAGTTTTCTCTTTTGAATACATATCCTTTTGAATGCTTAAAGTATCTAATAAAGATACATTTCTTTCCTCTAGCACCCAACTTTCCATATTTGCTGAACAAATCATGTACATATTCTGTGTACCCCTAAGGTCGCATATGAATGAAATCCGATTTCCTACTTGTCAATAATTTACAGGATGTTGAAAATACTGACTTTGTAGGGACCCTATTCAGAACATAGGTAGCTGTCATTAGTGTATCTCCCCAATAAGATGATGGGAGATTTTCTTGTGCCATCATAAATCTTACTATCTTTAATAAAGTTCTATATCTTCTTTCCGTTTTATTCCTTCTTTTTGCTATACCATTTTGTTATGGAGTCCTAGGAATGGTCAATTACCTATCAATACTTTTCTCTTAAAATAATATTTCAAATTGTTATGAGAGGTATTTTGTAATGTACCCTTCCGATTTTAATACTATATATGTATGGTACAATGTACTATACAAGTATGCCCTTATTTATGGAATGATAAAGTGATTTTAAAGTACCTAGATGTGTAATTGAATCCTAATAGGAATTTCGAATAGATCGAAGATAAATTCAAATACAAGAATTAGTATGGTCAATTGTTTTCTAAACACATTCAATTGGATCCCTAATTACACCCACTTAAGTTTAAGTATGTGAAAAGGGGAATGAAATTCTTTAGAAAGGTTATGAATGTAATTATGGAATTTTGAAGAGTAATTGATGGAACTAAAGGAATTTTCTAGAAAGGGATAAGAATGTAATTAAAGTGTGATGGCAAGGGCATTTTGGAAATTTTGAAAATATGAGAGAGTGATGTGTGTAGAGATAAGGATGGCAATTAGGTAATTTTGGAGACAAGTGAACTAACTAGTTAGCTTTTGGTTGAAATGAAATAGAATTAGTTAGAATTGAATTAGTTGTTAGATTTCAACCAATCAAAAGCTTTAAAATCTAACTAATGACACTCTTGTAAATTTGGACTTAGTTTAGAGGCAAATGTTAAACCAAATAAAGACCTATATAAAGTTGAATTGTCATGAAATGAGAATAGCAAAACAAAAGAAGAAGTTGCAGGAGAGGAAGAGAGGTTTGGCCAAAAAAGAGAGACCAAGGATAGCAACTGCATTTCATGGTTTTTAGGTCATTTTTTAGTGTTTTCAAGCCATACAAAGGGTGTATACAAGCCTAGAAGTGAAAACCATCTATTACAAGTTGATTTGAAGAGGTAAGATCCAAGTTTCCATGACTAGTTTGTGAAAATTTTTAGATTTATGGTTTTTAATGGATGATTTGTGATTTTTATGCATGAATTTATAGATTTGAGAGTTCAACGTTGTGAGGAAACAAGGCTTGTGGTTCAAGAACCATTGGTAAGCATACTAATGAAAATGAAATTTTTATTTGAGTTTGAGTTGATGTTGGTTTGGATACTAGATGATTTGCCATGAGATTTGGAGTGATTTTAATGTGTTTGGTGGCCATGAAAGTGGGAGAATGATGTTGGATGCCATGATTGTAGTTGCAGCCAAGGCTAGGGTTTGATGAATATATGTTTATTTTCTTGTTTTGATATGTTTGTTTAAGGTTTTGCATGATTCTAAGTTAGTTTGTATCAAAAAAATGAAAAGAAAAAGCTTGGATGGGAGTAGTGTATTCAGCCAAGTATGGAAGTTTAGGGTGCACATTATGTTTTTATCATGTGAATGAATTAGATTGATGTTGAGATGAATTTAAGATGATTAATGTATGGAAAAATCAAAAGAATAATATACATATGTAAGATAGTGTAATTAGCCTAGATTAAGGGCATGATGGTTTGAATGCAAATTGGGTGAATTAGTGTTGGTTCCAAATGATTAGGTAATGGATTCTAAACTAGAATTCGTATTGTAGGTGAAGAGGAAGCAAAGGGAGCAAAGGAGAGTTGCTGAAAGGTATTCTAGTGATTAGAAGCCAAGTGAGTGTAAAAAAAATATATTTTGTGAATGTTAAATGTTTATTAGCCTATTTTTAAAGCATTCTTTTATAAGTTTTTATTAAGCATGTTAATTTATGGATACTTTATGCATTTATCTCAAAGGAAATGCTTTTAGTGTTTCTTTTAAAAGCAATATGCTTTCATGCTTTTAGTATGCATGTTTTAAAGTATATTTAAGATGTTAGTTTATGAATATCTTTATCTATCAAGTAAAGAGAATGCTTTTAGTATTTTAAAGACAAACATGTTTTATGTTTTACTATGGCTAACTTTAAATCATTCTTATAAGTTTTCATCAAATATACTAGTTCATGAATACTTTTATATCTTAGTTTGAAATGAAATGTTTTATACATGAGATTGTAAAATAATGAACTATTATGCATTAGTGAAATCTTATGAAATATGTTTAGTATTTTTATGCTTATAAAATGAAAGATTCAGCTTTGAAATATATGCCAAGAAAGTTTTCAAAGGCTAATGGATTACCCACATTTATAAGAATTTATGTATGCAGACCCGGTCGGTATACCTTGCAGTGTATGGCAAGTGTTGGGAGGGTGTGTCACTAACAGCGGGGGGATTGAGTCTGTCATGTCTGTCGTGTCGCCTTCGACACATGTGGGGTATTATCTTGCTCTACATATGCAACATATGAGATATAGAACTCTGCTACGTAGTAGTGAGATATCTTTATAGCATGTCACAATGTGCGGCACTAGACGAGTCACCATGTGATTATGACTTTAGACCTCACATTGAACGATGCTAGACGAGTTGCCATGTGAGTGTAGTGTCTTTGGGTTTCCATTAGTACGATTTTAGAAAAGAAAGCACACCACTAGATGTGGATTTCAGAAAGATACTGTTTTAACTACCCTTCGAAAGTTTATGAAATATTTTAGTATTTTATGATTCTATTCTAGTATGAAACCTTATCATATTTTGAGTATGATCACGAGCCTTTAAAATCGCTTAGTAAATTTGTAAAGTGTATGGCTTTAAAAACGAAAATGTTTACGAAACATAAATTTCTTTTAAATGTTTTTTGGAGGTATATTTAAAAAAAAAAAAAGTTTAAATAGAAAACTCTAAACACTCACTAAACTCATTTAGCTCACTTTTCTTTGTTTTATAATCTAAAAACCTCCCCAGGTGCAGGGATGAGTAATTAGGATGTCCATTCTCCTACTTCAGATTAGATGGGCTACATGCGATCGATACTTCTATGACATCACACTTTCAATCATTTTGTTTAAGACAAATCATGCGCAAGTTTATGTTTTTTATTGTAAATAAATTTTAAAAATTTGCCACATTTGTAGTGATGTATCATGTCATTGTAAATGAAATATTTGATACTCATTTTATATGCATGATGTAAATACTTTTGGTTGCATGCATAAAAATGTATTTTCAAACTTTGAAGTGATTTTCATCAAAATAGATCATTTGTGGCTAGGATTTTAATTGAGATGGACCAAAGGTTCTAATTGGAAGTGGAGAAGAATGTTTGAATTTTTGAAGTGTTTTTAAATTGTTTTCAAGTGATTTGAAAGAATGGGAAATGTTTGAAAAACAATCGTTATACTGTTGAAATTTTTTTTGGAAAACCTTAATTTTAGAAAAAGGAAATTTTTAAATTTATAGTTCATATGTTTTGTAGTGGTAAAATTTCGCTCCATGACATCCTTTTGGTGATGCTAGCTAGAGTCCAGAAGGGTTCCGTGGCGTGCTAGGTGGGATCGCTGAATTCCAATAGAGAGAATTTGAATTGGGTCCCGTCATATTCTCATCCTTGATCAGTTTTTAAGACTGATAATTCTATCTAACTTATTCTCCACCATGTTTAGATATAATATAAAATAATCTAATGCTTCAGATTTATAGGAGATTAGATAAACATGACCATAACGAATGTAATCATTTATGAAAGTTATAAAATATGAAGCATCACTTCTAGCTCTAACATTTATAGGTCCACAAATATCAAAATGAACTAACTGTAATAGATTCTCAACTCTAATTCCCTTTCTAAATAATTTTCTAGTTGTTTTTCCTACTAGATAATTTTCACATATAGATAAATCTATTTTATTGAAATAACCAAAAAATCTCTCTTTGGCCGATCTATTCATTCAATCTTGGCTCATATGCCATAGTCTAGCATGCCAAGTATTAATCATTATTTAAAAACTCGATCGAGTAGGCCAAGTTTTTGACTAAAACCCATCGATCGGTTAGGAGCCGATCTGATAACCCCCTAATTGGCAGTCATGATTCACCAATCACCCCAGACCACTATGCTTAAAAAAATTTTTAAAAAAAAAATCCCACCATCATGTTTCCCTCAACTAAGCCACTTGAACCCAAACCAAAACAAGAAGTTTTAACATGAATCCCTCCACTAAAATTGACCCACAACTAGAAAAGGAGTAGAAGAAATATAAATTTAATTCAAAATCATATTAAACCGTTTGTCTTACGGTGGCAGCAAAGAGGATGAAGACTGGACCGAAAAGGCAAGATGGTGGTGGTGGTTGAGGTAGTGAAATCGGTGGTGTGGGGTGCTTTAAATAGTGGTTAAGTGAGGTTTGAAGGGAGAGAGAAGGGAGGAGGTGGTGGCTTGATTGTTTGAGAGAAAGCAAGAAGAAGAGAACTAATAGGGTTGGTGTGAAAAGACATATAATATTATGGTATATTACACAAACTTCTTTGAGATTTGATAAAATTTAATAGTCAAAGTGTCAAATTGCTCCTAACATTTAAAGAAATGTCAATTTATGCTTTTAAATTTAAAAAAAAAAATTATAATTTCCCCCTCAAACAGTGCTTTCGAGTATTCATCGATTACTCGCAGAGTTGCCTATTACTCGTCGAGTTGTCAATTACTTACTGCTCGTTGAGTCACCGGTCAAGTAGCGAGTTACGAGTTTTGGAACATTGGTATTAACATCGATATTTGCAATGTCAAAAGAAGCAATTAATGAAAAACAATCATTATCATCATAATAACCGTTCATTTCGATATTTAATACAATAAAACCATCCAATAAGTATTCAGTGTCAATCCTAACAAAATCCAAATAAATATTCATACAATAATTATGAAAATTTAAAACATATCTCAATTTAAAAAATATCGGTATAGAAATCAAATTTCGTCAAATATCAAGAGCAAATAATACATTATGGAGATAAAGTACTTGGTCTTTATAAAAAACATGCTTGCAATACCAATATCTTTCACCTCAACATGTAAGTTGTTCTCCATATATATCCATCTTGATCCTTGACTTATTCGACGATACTCCACAAATGCTCCTCGATCTCTAGTTATATGGTTGGGTTGCTTCTGAGTCTACAGTTTACAAAGGACTAGATTCAGGGAGCAATACTGAGCTAGAAACATAAACATGATTAAATGTGTTGGAGTAACATTGTATCTTTTTCTTCTTTTACTCAGTACATTCATGAACAAAATGGCCCAACTGGCTACAGTTGAAACATGTTATTTTGACTTTGTCCTTCCTAATCCCAGTATGCTTGACCTTCTTACACTTTCCGGTCTCATTCTTCTTAAACTTGAAATTTCTATTCTCTTTCTTGAAGTTCTTCTTCCATTCATTGCGCTTAAAGTCTAAGCATTTACGCTTGCTGGATTCAGACATGTAAAGCTAACAGGAAGCCTGAGCCACTTCTAAGCGCTTGTCTTCCCATTCAATATGACACGAAATGTCATCAAATGTCTTGATATTGTCATTGTGAGTCATATTGATCTTCATATTCTTCTAGCTAGAGGGAAGAGACTAGATCACAACCTGTACTTGCTGCTCATCAATGAGATTATACTCAGCAGTCTTGAGCTCATTAATTATGTTTGATATTTCTCTAAGGTGCTATCTTATGGTATGATTCTGATGCTTCCTACAGGTGTCAAATTTAATGGTAAACCTCCTCAATTTAGTGGTTGAAATACCACCATACTTGTCTTTTAGGGGCCATCCACATGTCATGGGTAGTCTTATAATCTTCATACATGCACATGAGATCATCATCTATGCTAATTAGGATCGTAATCCAAGCAATGCTATTCTTCTTTTTCCAAGTCTAATAGACCTTCATGTCTCTTCTGCTTTAAGCAGATGTACCTAACTGTGGCGATATCATAGTATTTATCAAGGTCTCAAAAGCATCCTGCTCTTCAAGAATATACTAAATTTTCCAATGTCAAATATTATAATTGTCACCATTCAATTTCTCTCATTTGTTCAGTTCAACAATGATATTCTTTGAAATTGAAGTCATTTTCTGAAATGATATTCATTTCTATTTAGAAACTTACAATCTATATCATTCAATATCTATACTAGCACAACTACTGTCATTTCACTTTAATATTGTAGCAAATACACACTCATAAATATGAAAAAGAAATCGTTAGATAGGAATCGCAAAGATGGTGAAGCCACCCATCATCATCCACTTCCAATTATTTGTTAAACCATATTTATAAGTGTATTCACGTAAAACAGTCCTAATGTCATTCCTTAATAGAATTATGACACCCACATAGATATTATCATACATAAAAGCAATATAAATATAACAAGATTTTATAAATGATAAATAAAGAAAATTATACTATCCATATTCTATTCACAAAATGAAATATCTAATATAAATACAAGTATTATATACAATACAATAATAAAAAGAAAAATAACATCAGTCATGTAGATGAGTGGTATAGGAAACAATCTTCTCATGATACTCTCTTACATACTCATAGAAATCAATCGTCATTGTAACGCCCCGAATTTTCTCTATTTAAGAAGAACAAAAATATATCCAGATGAATAGTATTTTCAAAATGAATAGTATTTTCGGATGAAAATTGTCCATGTGAATAGTAATTTTTAAAAAAGGGATCTCGTATATTAAAAGTTTTGAAAATTATATTAGAATTAACGGAAACTAAAGCAGAGCGAAGATAAGTATCATCAAAGAGATTTTAGGTGACTCGAAGTACATGGGACGGAAGTCCTCTATTCGATTAGTATCCTGTATACAATATTTGGAGAGAAACAAAATAATTTTAAATACCAAATGTGTAAATAGAATTTCAGTAGAATTTTCGAAGAGGACTGAGAATGATTTTATTTGCAAAATAACGAAATGATTGTTAAAGTGACCGTAGGTGTAAATCAAATTTTAATAAAATTCCCAGTTGTATTAATTTAACTCTTGTATAATTTCCAGATAGACTAGAAATGATTTTGAGCATGGAACCATAAAAGAACGAAACGAATGCATGGAATGGTGAGATAAAAGGAGGACACATGGCAATCAAAGAAAGGAAGAATAATTGGATGTTTAACATGTAGAACCCAGAATTTCCTTTTTATAGGAGAAATAGTTACTTTCGGATGAATAGTGATGCATGAATAGTAAATTTTCGAGTTCGACCTCGAAAAATCGAAAATATTTAGAATAAGTAATAGAGTTTAAGAAAACTGAAATAGAGCTGAAATGAGTCTGTTTAAGTGGATTTTAAGGGTTTCAAAGATAAATAGATAAATTATCTTTGTTGGAAATATTGCAAATTTTAGTGAGTTTAAAACCAACTGAATTTTTTTCGACGCATAGGATCGAAGGTTAAGACACCCAATTAGAGTATTATATAGTCAATTTGATGATTGGATAACTATAGAATATTTTTAGAATTTATTTAAGTGTGAATGACAATTAAATGCATTAAGGGCAAAATGGTCAATTTAGCTTCAAAAATATATGGAATTGGTGTGAGCATCATTTGGAAACAAAGTGAATAAGAAGCACAATCCATGTCGTGTAAGATTAACCAATGGTAGAATGACAAATTAAAATAAATTTATGGATATTAGTTGGTAAACATTAATGGAATTTAATGCATTAAGGTTTAAGTTACTAAATTGCCCATTGTTAGTTAAATTAGTATGAGTTATAATTAAGGACACTTTAGTAAAGTTTATCAAGGGACCTGATGGCCATTTGGACAATAGATGAGGGGAATTTTTATCAAGAAAATTGAGGGCTATATAAGGTTGATTTGTGATGAGAATAAAGAGGAGAAAAAGTGACGGCAAAGAGGAGAGACTGCAAGGGAACTCAGACAGCACAGAGAACCAGAGGATAGCAGCTGATTTTGAAGGTTTTGAGGTACTTTTGGAGTGATTTTCAAGTCTCTTAAGGGTGTACACAAGCCTAGGAGCAAAATCCAACCATTATAAGTCAATTTCAAGTGGTAAGTTCACTTGTTTTTCATGGGTTTTGATAAGTTACGGGTTTGGAAGATAGATTGGTGGATTTGTGAAATATTTGACATGTTTAGAGATAGATTCACTTGTTTTCAAGTGAGGAAGTGAAAGACAACACAAAGGAAGTGGTGAATCAAGTTTACTAGTAAGGTAAGTGTCTAGGGTTTTATAGTTTTTTCATGAAAAATTTTCATTGAATTGATTTTGAGTATATGATGAATGATTGAGTGATTTTAGTGTGATACGTGGCCATGGAAAGGGATGAATAATATGGGATGTCATGATATTAGTTTATGTCAAGGTTAGGGTTTAAATGAATTTTTCATGTAAAATTGAATTAAATGGATTTTAAGGCATTAGATGGATCTTGGAATAGTTTTAATGTGATTGATTATCATGACAATGGAAAAAATAAAATTGAATAGCCTATTGGTGTAGTCAACCAAGCTAGGAAGTTGTTGTGTTGGGAGTGATTTTGTTAGTTTGATGGAATTAAAGGATGTTTGGCATGATTTTAGGTTGATATGTATCCATGGAATGAAAAGAAAAGCTTGTGTATAGTGAATGTGTAATTTCGGTTAAGAAGGACATGTGGGTGTCCAAATGGGTTCCTAACTATTTTGATGTATTTTATGATATTATGTATGTGTTCCAGTGAATTTGAATCAAGGGAATGGAAGGAAATAAATGAGGGGAGGAGTGCATTAGTTTATGTGAATTTGGTAGTGTTTAGAGTGTGTTCAAATGCTTTGGTGCAAAGGAAATTAATTGGAATGAATGTGAGATTATTGGTTGGAAAAAAAAATGGTAAAGTTGTGAAATTATTGGATGTATATATATTGAATTAGAATTAAGTAATTAATTGGTAGCCTATGTGTTAGACTATGCTTGGCTTGAATTTTCAATTTTTTTAGTATGTGTTAGTGTGATTGAATGGTTGAAATACTATGATTTTGGTTAAATTAATCTCATGTGTATATTTGAATGATGTTAGAGAAGTGTTTTGACATGTGAAACGATGAATATATGATGATGGATGAAAATATCTCTATTATGGCCGAATAGATGATATGGGGTTTTTGTGATATTCTTTTGATAAATTGTAATAAAAGTTTGTTGAAATATGATTTTAATGAGTTTCGAATAGAAATGAAAAAGTAAAGGAAAGAAATGGATAAGTTAGGGCCTTGACCGAGCATATACCGGTTGAAGGACACGAAGGTTTGATGCAATTTGTTGAGTAGATGGAGTGAAAAATGATGTACTGTGATGTTAAAATGATATTTTGAATAAATGGGAACAATTGCAATTGAAATCGTGTGTGTTGCTTTTCAAACGAAATTTTATTTAGAAATGTAAATTTGTTATTAGGTGGAATCTTTGTAAATGAATAAACACAATTTTTATTAGGGCCCTAGTAACCTGAACATTGGTAGGTGGGAATTGAAAATTGACATGCCAATAAAGAAATATTAGCAGTATTACGCTGCGTTGTTGATACAAAGATTGTGAATTTTGGATCTTGAGAGGCACCGAGTGTCCGATCTTAGAATTCATGTGTTATGTGAAATATTATACAGCAGGTAGTCACCGAGTGTCCGATGTCGGAGAACTTAACATGCCAATAAGGTGATTGTAGCAGTACTGCACCGATTTACCTATATACATTGATACTGGATTTATGGACCTTGAGAGGCTCCGAGTGTTTGGTCCTCGAATCTATGTATTATGTGAGATTACGATCTGGTGGATAGTCACCGAGTATCCGATGCCGGAGAAACCTATTTTCTAGTCTATGGTATCGTGTCAGTATTTACGAAGGGCGTTGAACATTATTAGAGAAAATCGTGTTAATATGCTTGAAAATGAAAATATTTGTGTTTTATGTATGCATTGAATGGTAATTTGATTCCTTGCAAATTTATCTATAAAGGTTTGGAAATTGTGAAATGATGATTTACAATCTTGTATTTTTATGAAATGATGAAATTTAATTTGGTGTACACCCATAAGTAGAAATACTTAACGTGTTGGATCTACAACGCGTAGGTTGTTGAACTAGACATTGTAGGTAAAGATTGAGGAAATATCGACAGCACTTCCAATGAGTTACATTCATTCACATTTTGGGTAGTTATTCTTTTAATATGTATATATATTTGTGGTCAAGTGCATTGAGATGAACATATGTATACAGGTACATATATTGGTGTACATGAAATTTTGTAAATAATAAGATATATAAAGTGGAGAAAAGTTTTTAGTATTGTAAAATGGTTTGTAAGAGAACTATTGCCCTTCTTTTATTTTGCAGCTACTTTCATTATTGTGATTTTCAACAAATGTGTGATTTTATAAAAGTTGTGTGGTGAAGTGATTTTGAGTCGGACGGAGGGTCTGAAAAGGTAGTTGAGAAAACGGATATATTTTAGAAGTGTTGAATTCAAAATTACAGATTTTTAAAATTTTGGGTTTTTTATAAAAATAGAGGAAACTCTACCGAATTCTCTGTAAAATTAAAATAAACGAATAAATGAAGTTTCGTAAGAAAAAAAAAATATAGTGTATATATGTAAAATAATAATGAATAAACCGATTAAGGTAGTATCTTTCGACTTGGGTTCCCATATGAATAAGAATCGGGTTAAGGGTGTTACAATCATCTCCGAATCCTCCTCGTCTAATGAGATGTCCATAACCCCAACCATCTCATCGTTAGAAGTATCCATGACATCGACGTCCACATCATCGTCTAATATCTCAATAACTTCGATATCATCCTTGTCATCCAAAATGATTATAACATTAGCCAGATAACCAGAAGGAACATAACCTGAAGGCTCGACACCATCTTCGTCATCGAAAATGACTATAACATTAGATGGATAATCAAAAGGCATATAATACGGAGGCTCGACACCCTTATCGTCATTAGAAATTACTATAACATCAGTCGGATAATCAGAAGGCACACAATCCGGAGGCTAAATGCCCTCCTCGTCATCAGAAATAACTATAGCATCAGTCAGATCATCAGAAATATCGATGATGTCAAGACTTTCAACTATCTCGATGACTTCCTCGATTTCATCATTAGAATTGGTAAAATAATGAATAACACAATAGGCCATCCATAAGAAAACAATTTATTATACTAAACATATTAAACAGTTTAGTTGAATAAACTAAATATAATGATTAAATTTTATTAAATTAATAGGCTAATAAAAGAAATAAGAATTTATTTTATTTTATTTTATTTTTAATTTTTCGATCATCGAAAATCGCCATTGACAACGATGCGTGGGCCTCACATGCTGTCAACCGTCTCAATGATGCATCAGTCGTCGCAGCACACCGATGGCATATGCAATGTAAACACGCGTTGTATCCTGATCTCAGTGAGACATGTGGCTAGCTCTGGCACGGTCGTGCGGCCACATGTCTTAACATGTGGCCCATCCATATGCTACCATGTCGTGTTATACTTGGCATAATCTAGTTCATCTATACTAGGTGACACATGGCTACACTAGATGACGTCATACTTGTTACACATGTCCTCACTAGATTAGGCCACATGGCACTACACATGGTCGAATTAGATTGCACCATATTTTGTAACATGTGGCTTCCTTTGATTGGATACACTTGTGCTCGACGTGGCTCCACTAGAAAATGACATGTAATCTATATGATGTGGTCTCGCCTTTGGCCACCATGTGGCACTGTTACTGTTCATCTTCAACCTCTTGAATTCTTTTTGTTTTAGAATTTCAGTTTTTTATTGACAAAATTTAAAAGCGTTTTTCTCTCTAATTTCTTATCCAAATCACTCATATGATATACTGTTGGAAAGCTATTTTCAAGCCCTATCTAATGGTATAATAGTCACAGAAAGAAAAGAAGTTTATAGACATTTAAAAGCTAAGAACAAATTCGGGTATTAACTATAGTCCTTCATGTTCTTCGAAAAACTAAATTCTAAATGTCTTAAACTCGACATATTAGGTCAATTTCATATAATTTATCATCATTCCACAACAATCAACACAAAAAAAGCTTTAATACCAATGTTAAACATCAATCATCAACCATGACCGTATGCATATAGCATTTTAACATGAAAGTAGTAAAATAAAAACTATAAAATGCACCCAGTTTGTCGTAAAAATTGGTCTCAATCTCTGGTTGTTCAATCAGTGGTCGGATTTCAATCACAAAGTGGAAAGAAAACTTAGATCACGATGTAAAAGTCTTGCCAATGCTCTCTTTGTGTTGCACTGTTTTCTTGTTTCTATGTATTATATGTTGTTTTGCAGATGTTTGATTGATGACCAACAACACTCTTCTTATCCTAGAAAACACGCTTTTATATATATATATATATATATATATATATAAGTGTGAGATAACTACTAAAATAGTTATGTTTAGTTAATTGATAACTGCATTAGCAGTTATTCAATTTTATCCACAAAAAAAAAAAAAAAAAAAAAATTGTCTTTTGGATTTGGATTCGAGTTTGGGTCATCTTGGGTGAACCCAACCCACACCCAGTTAACCCAACAAATCCATATATGATACAATTTGATCAGTAATAAAGGGGTGTAATTTAAATATAAAGTAATTTTTTTATCTTATTTTAAGTACATAACTCATATGTTATATTGAAAGTTTTTATAGTAGAGAGTTCAATATATCTTATTAATGATCTATACAACTTAAACAATTTTTTAAGTTATTTCAAAATAAAATAGAGGAATAAAAGAGGTTTTTCTTCTCAATTTGTGCACTTTGAGCTTCAATTTTTTATTCACCCAAACACCATTTTGACCAAAAGAATATACCAATTCGATGACCTTGTAGAGAGAATACGAATCTATCTTGATCTTCCTGAAACAGAGATAAAAAACCCAATCAAAATGGTTCATGAAAATAGACTTTTGTGTCCCTTATTTTGTAACAAAAATGAAAGATGTAGAAGAGAGCTTGAGTTTTGTCTTATTCATTAAAGGTAAAATGGACACTTCACATTTTTAGATGACATTAAAACTCAAAAGTATTAATAGCGACAATGAAAAAAGAAGAGGGAAAATAGTGATACTTCTCTCCATTTCTACCTTGTTTTCTAAATTATTATAATAATTCAAGTTTTAAAACCGAGACATGACCCAAATACTTGATGTTGTAGCATAACGTGTGACAGGTTATACCATTTTGACCAACTTCATCTTGCCAAAGTTCTAATTATATTCTCTTTAGAAAAAAAAAATTCTAATTATATTAATATTGAATATGTTGTCAAATGATTGGAATCCAAACTATATCTTTTATGTTTCTATCAAAATTCAATATTTTAGACCTCTAATATATCCATCAGAATCGGCATTTACATTTTCATAGAGAGATTTATTTTAATTCTAATACAACAAACTTTTGAATAGCTTGATAAGTATAGGGAGCCATTCTTATTTGTATATTTAAGTTGTTATATAAAGTTGAATTTTGATCTCTTTGGTATTGGACTCATTGACTCAATAACTAACAATGTTTTGATTTCAGTGTACAATGAGTAAATAACCAATGAAGCTTAGGGAATTTAATGAATAATGACACTTTATAATACTAAATTTATACAAAAGAGCCAATGAGAGAGCTGACAGGTTAGAAAAAAGCAAAATGAAGCTGGATTAACAAAAGATAATCTTTTGAAATATGATTCAAAATTTGACAGCAAATATGGCAATCTGACTCTGATAAAATGTTGACCATGATTAAATGTTACATCAAAGAAGAAGCTGACTTTGAAGGAAATGTTTCCAGTTGTTATGTTGAATCTCAAAACTTGAGGCTCGACTCTCATTTCATGCCATACGGAGCTCTCACGACTACTTTGTACACTGACTTAATGTGTCCCACATTTGTCACCTCTCATGTTAATGTTACCTTCTTCCTGAGATTTGTATGATGATAGATGAGAGGTTGAGGTTGAGTCCATGGTAGTGGTTGTTTTGCAGGCAAAAGCCTATGATCCTGGTTCAGTTGCCAATGGAAGCATTTTGTAACCCAAGGAGGAGAGCAACTAAAGAGTCTTTTGTGTTGAAGTTATGTATGAGTCCTGTATTCGTTCCATGTGAGTAGGACCCTCCTCAAATATGTCATGTATTCCAAATTGAGAAGCTGCAATTGCACAATTTGTGTTACAAATGGTCATGCTTATATAGTTTCAGACACATAACAAAATAAAAGAGACACAATTGCGGAATGCATGTAAGCCACTCGAAAATTAAGCATTATATAAACAAAACGCTGAATCTTACCCTGTTTTCAATCTTTAAAATAAGTATTGCATGAGACTGTGCAAGTATGAGTCGAACGCCTTCTGCTTGCACGACAGATGCTGTTGCAGTACCCGTTTTTGTGTCTTATATTATGAAGCTCAACATGATTTTTCCCGTTGCTAATGTTGCATCAAGCATTCCCAACTGACAATCCTGGCTGAAACAAGTTAGGGAATATGAATTTACGCATAGGTTCAGATTAAGAGAGAGGGAGAAAGACTGAGTTCTTACGCAGAATCATCTAAATTTTCAGAAGCTATATGTTCAAAGTACGTGAGACCAAAGAATTGACAGTTTACTTTTATAGTGTCAACACACAGGTCCTGCCCAAAAAAAAAAAAAAAGGCTCTAAATACTAGTGAGTACATTCCTTTCCATATTTGAGTCTAAATTGTTCACTTTACCTAAAATACCTGGCTATTTCAAAGTGTAATCGCTGTTGGAAAAGCCTTGTCTATTGTAGTGCTTCTGACTGTAAGGAGCCACATTGATCAATGCATGAAAAGAGCCTATTGCGATTTAAGCATGAAAAGACCCTATTGCGATTTAATCACATTGATCAATGTAAGAGAACAATGGTATAATATCTATTCCATTATTTAAAGCTTCACTAAATACTTTTAGAAGAACAAAATCTGAATATCCAGTTGTGTAAATAGTTAAGTGAACTGTGAGGCATCCCTCTTTGGCCTAACCTGACACCAGCTCTTTGTAGTTAGTTTTGTCAAGAAAATTGCCTGCTGCTATTGGAGCTGCATGAGTGCTGTGGTCAATGGCGTCTCGTGGCAATAGAAACTCCCTCATTCGACCCTTGGCTTCTACTTCTTCTAGTCGTTCTGCTTACTCAAGTAAAATTTTTACCAAAGTAGTGAGCAATATTGCAGGAAGAATGCATTTGAGTCTAAAAATCTAATGTTTGCAATGCAAATGAGATGAAAGGCTACAAATCTTAATAAATTATCCAATAGATGCACTAAAAGCAAGCACTTGAAATGTAAAGGAATGATACTAATGATACTAACTGGAACAAATGATAACAAATTTAGTAATAAATCAAGGAAACACAACATGAAAATTGAAGAAAATTATATCTTTAACAACTGCAATGGCAAGTTTTCTAAACAACTCTTTATAGCTTTCTAATTCATACTCTATGTAGCATATTAACTCTACATTTTGACAATGGAAAGTTAGGTGATTCAAATGATTTCTTGACAATTAAATTAGTAAAAATAAATTGCAATCAACATTGAATTGTGCATTCTAAATTATTGCTGAAATGCAATAATAATGTATTATCATTGTCATAGTTACCTTCACACCCTTAACTAAAAGGTTAAATGAGTAGTCTTTCTTATTCGTACATAAGAAAAACTGTGGAAAAGCAATGACAATGATAAAGGCCTATGAAATCAAGAGTGAATGCTTCCATGTAATGCCAAACCGGCCAGTGTATCAATAAAAATTTAATTATCTATAAATCACAATAACTAACGATAAATCAAAGTTTAATTTAGTAAGCAGGCAAATTAAGTAGTTCAACAGCAGACTTATAACAGATATAAAGATAGCAGAACAAAACTATGGTAACTATAATATAGCAGAACAAAACCGCCCATTGCAGAGTGTTTTTTTTAAACTATTATATAGAAATATGCTACAATTTCACCCACAAAAAGAAAGGAATCAATCAAAACGAAATTAAATGACGAGAGTTTACTAAATTACTAAAGTCTGTTGACATGCACAGAAACAATTTATTTACCTTGATAAGTTGGGTTTCTACCTGGGAGCTATCCCATATATTTAAATCTTTAGGGATATGGTTCATCATCCTGGATTTTTCAAGATGTGGTTCATCCTCCTCTTTTTCATCCTTGTAGTTGGTCTATATCAAGATGTTTGCCCCACATTAAGTGCACTCCACATTTTTCTACTTGTAGTTGATCTATATCAAGATGTTTGCCCCACATTAAGTGCACTCCACATTTTTCTACCTTGTAGTTGTCTATATCTAAACCTTCATGATAAGAATAGGAGTCGATATAGAAGTCAAAAGACACCGGATTATAAAGTTCGCTGAAAAAGTGGAAATCAAAATTAATCTCTATGTGGTTTGAGCTAAAGGAGTGACTAGGGTAGCGTACGCAATCATATCCTCCATTAAACCCAGCTGACGCCTTCCAACGCATTAAATTATTTGTTACAACAGATGGGCCCCCCTCCTTAGGGTATAGAGAGCATTCACACCTGACATTGCGGAAATATTGGTCATGCTGAACAGATTGTCTGCCCGGAATTGCCACAACAATGCACAGAGCAAAACATAGGAAGTTATAATTTAACCAATTTGGTGGCAGATTCACATCAACAAAAGATCCCCTGTTTTGATACTCGAACCATTCTGGAATCTCACTACCAGGATAACGAATAGTAATAGGTGGTGGACATCGTAAACAAACCTAAATTATAGAAACAATTAGTTTACAACATCCTTGATTTTACCATCAAGTAATTACAAACAAAAAACAAAAACATATTATCACATAAAAAATGGAGGCAGAGAAACAAACCTTCTGGTAAAAAATTTTCTTAGCTGAAGCTGCTAGATCTTGTATTTTCAATAGACTATCTCTCACATGATTGTTGAGTGAAATTTGGTCCAATTTGAGACAATTGATGAAATCAGTAAAGTAGTATTCACCATCACGTTGCGCAAGCTTGACATTACGAACTGCACCTGATATTTGTTGCAATGATGTGCAGTTGACTGCAGTTATACATGCCCATGGAAGCTTCGGTAGAACTTTAAGCCTTTCGCAATATATGATGTCTATGAAGTTTAGCTCAGAGAGATTTATGATACTTTCCGGTATACTTTCAAAATTGATTTTGTCCAAATATAAATACTTAAGTGAGGTTAAGCAACCGAGACTGTCAGGAAGCTTATCAATCTTTGAGCAATTAGTTAGGCGGAGTGCTGTCAGATTTTTCCACTTACAAACACTGCTTGGAAGACTTTTAAGCCTTGAACAATCACTGATCGTCAAATAAATTAGTCTGCAGAGATTCTCCGAAGATGAGGGGAGTTCTTCTATTGGGATATCATTAATGCTAACCACTCAATATTATTTGGGAATTCTGGAAGCATCTTTACTTTTGAGCAGCCAGTGATTTCAAGCCATGTTAGAGATTTCAAACCACTGTAATCTGGAATACCGGTAAGGCTTTTGCAACCGTTGAAAGACAAAGACTCCAGCTTATTCAAATTTTTGTAAGATGATGGAATTTCACACAAACTTGTCAAATTTATGAAATCTAATTTTTCAAAATTGTTTAGGAGTTTTGGAGCCACCTTGAGTTTGTAGCAACAGTCGAGAACAATCTTTTTTAGAGATTTCAAACCATTGCAATCTGGAATACTCATAAGGTTTTCACAGTTGCGAAGACACATAGATTGCAGCTTAGGGAGATGTTGGATAGATGATGGAATTTCGGTCAAACTTGTACAATAACTTAGATCCAGACTCTCCAGATTTGGGGCCTCTGAGAGCTCTGGCAAACGAGTTAGGTGCTGGGACCCCCAAAGGTCAATGATTTTCAGATTACCAAGTTGCTGCAAGTAACCCCAAAAAATAAAAAGATAATTAAAATAATAATTAGCACTGCTGATATTACAAACTACAATAAATAAAATCATCATATAAATATCTAACATACCGGGGAACCACTCCATAGTTCTTTAACTTCGCTTTTTCTCATTCTAAGTTCCACAAGATACTCCGAACGAACATTTGATTGCAATGATTTCAAGGGACATCCATCCCAATTGAGATACCTTAAGTTAGTCAAATTAGATTCAAGGCCTCGAGAAACATGCACCTTATTCTCCGAAAGAACATTTGATTGCAATGATTTCAAGGGACATCCATGCCAATTGAGATACCTTAAGTTAGTGAAAATAGATTCAAGGTCTTGAGAAACATGCACCCTATTATTCTTATAACACCTATTGTCATAAAAATTCAAAAGTCTCAAGTTTTGCATATTTGCAAAAGCACGAGGATGTAAGTGTATATCTTCTGATTTTGACATATCCAAAGAGATTCCCTCAAGCATTTTGGTTCCCTAACATATAGTAAAAGAAAAAAAAGTTAGTATCAAATATATATATATAAGGCATGTATTAAGAAAACATAGGATACAAAAATAATTAAATAATGATATTCAAACCCCTAATAAATGAACCTATAATTATTAATATATTAGTCAAAAATAATTTATCAAGTTTGTATTTTAAGAATATTTAACTCTAATTGAAAAACTTTATAATTAACATACTATATACTGGTCAAACCCACAAAAATGATATATTTTCGTTAAACCAAATTGGTGAGCTTATGCCAAAGATTAATATTGGAAGTGGCACTTTACAGATTAATACTACTACTAAATCTCACCGTTTCATTAGTCAACACATCATATATATCCTTGTGATGCCACAACCGACTACGTTTGCCAGGATCATTGGTGGATTCTTGTCGAACAATCTCTTTGCCCATTGCTTGCAGCAAATCATGCATTGTAAGCATATTGTTTGATATGGTTATAAGAGATTTATCAATGAGAACATCTATTCCGTTGTCAGGGAAGAAGCCGCAAGCTTTCATGAATGCTTTTACGCGATCAATGTCCCACCATCTAAAAAAACATGCAATATCCAGAAATATATTTTGTTGATCGGTATCTAGTTCTTTATAACTAATTTTCAATATTTTATGGATATTTCTATCAAAAAAATTTTCTAATTTTTCCATTGCACTCTCCCAAACTTCTTTTGTCTTGCCTAACAACGAGGAACCCAAAACCTTAAGAGCTAGTGGAATGCCTCCAACCATATTAACTACACTGTTTGATAGCTTTGTATAATCTACATTAGGGTGGTTTTGTCTGAAGGCATTCCGGCAAAAGAGCTTTAGAGCATCACTAAAACATAATTCCTCAACCTCATATATATTATCATCCACACAACAATTCTTGAGTACTTGTTTATTTCTTGATGTTATAATGATTCGACTTTTAGAACCAAGACACCTATGATTTCCAATGAGAAGTTCTACTTGTCTAAGATCACTTACATCATCCAAAACAATGAGAAACTTCTTATGCCGCATTTTCTTCATGAACGTACCAATATGTATATTTTCATCCCCTAATAATGCAGAAAGAAGCCCCCGTCGCAGGCAGTTTAGTCCAAAGTGTTGTTTTGAAGCTTCCCTAACACTGTCAGCAAAGTAAGAAGCATCAAATTGACAAGAGAATTTGTTAAATAAAGCACTAGCAAGAGTTGTCTTGCCTATACCCCCAAATCCCCATATTCCTACAATGCCTCTCTCTAACATGGTTTCAAGTTTTTTGATACTTGAATCTATTCCGACTAGATCCTTAGTGTCACATGGGGGCATATTAATGTTCAGCCACTTCAAAACATCTTCAACAATATTTTCCACCAGTTTAGACTCCGGCCTAACAATTAAATAAAAAACCAATAGTAAGTAGAACTGAATGGAATTCTCTCTAGAGAAATTAAACATAGAAAGATAAACATAAAGGATAAATATGATCTGAATCTGGACAAATATATATATGTATGTATATATGTATACTTACTTAACAACATTTGAAACAAACCCAGAAATATTGGCTGCTTCCTTGAGATCATCCCTCCATTTCTGCACTTTGTCTAAATCCTCCTTAAAACGATCTTTGTGCTTATCAAATGCATCTGCATAACTCCCAGTTTGCTTCCTCACTTCGGATGGCTCTATTTTATAGAAAACTGGAATTACAATTTGTCCATGGTTTTTATTGCGTTCAAGGATCTTCTCAAGCTCTTCGAGACACCATGTGGAATCAGCGTAGTTTTCTGAGAAAATGACAACCGAGATCTGCGACTCTTCAATGGCTTGGAGGAGAGCTGGGGAGATTTCTTGTCCTCTTTCAAGCTGATCATCAATGAAAGCATCAATTACTTTCCTATCAAAAGCTTCTTTGAGATGGCTGAGGAAATTATCGCGAATATCCTCGCCTCTGAAGCTGACAAAAACATCATGCTTGATTGCAGGACGAAGAGAAGGAGAAGGAGAAGAAAAATAAGAACGAACTGAAGCCATTGAAGATCAGTGAAGGAGAGTTTAGATTTGGAGATGACAGACCAGAGATGTTGATATGTGAATGCTATACAAATATTACTCTGTTTTGTATATTTTATATTTCACTCATCTCGAGTCTTCATTGACTTTGACTTGTAGTTGCATGTCTCATCTCCTGGTACATGCCCAGTAGCTTCGTGAAAGCTACCTAATATTTGGGATTAAGTGAAAGCTTAATGTCAACAAATCACTTTAATTACTGCAGACCCTCTTATAGGCAGTGAATTTTCATTCCATTTAATATCTGACGGATATTTGATTGGAAATGGCTAGCAATGGCCTTTATCTTTAAATTAATCCATTTAAAACTATTTAATAATAATCAATAGAATTATTATTAAACATTTATAATAAATTTTAATAAATAATTAAATAATAAAAAGCTACATTTACGGCCAGGATATATTTACTGCAATTTACCATTACAATTAATATTTTTGAAAACAGAGAGCAACCGAGTCTCTCCATTGGTTCAGAATAATGAAGTCTTCATTGACTTGACTAGCGTGGTTAGCTGTCTCATTTCCTAGAAATTAAATGATTAGCTATTTCCCTCGATGTTCTACCAAAGTTTTATTTAAATTTCAAAGGTGGCACCAACTAATAATCCACTCATTTGGTTGACAAATATCACTAAACATTTTACGTTTTTGTGTCCTGCTTTTATTCAACCTTTAATACAGAGTGGACAAAAATCACTTGACCTTTTATTTATTTATTTATTTTTTTCAAAAGACTTCAACTTTTTCCTTTTTTTTTTTTTTTTCTTTTTTTGAGGGAAACTTTGCCTTCTACTTTTGTGGACTGCTTTTCTTCCACTTTTAATTCATTTCTTCACCTTTTACTTTTGTGAACTGCTTCTGTTTCCCTTTTAATTCATTTCACTTGAATACTTTTCTACCCAACTTTGAGAGATAGGGTAAGAGACTTGTACAAAACGAAAAAGAAAATATGAAAGATAATAATTTTCCAGTTGGAATTTATTTAGAATCTGTCAATTCTTACTTACGAAAATTTAAAATAAATTGTCTTAGTTCTGAACATATTTCTCCAGTTAAAATTCTCTTCATAAAAAATAATATAGATTGCCAAATTTTTATTATTTTTTTAATACACGAAGATAATTCACCCAAATCCTGCAAATTTCAAATATGATCTCCCTTTCCTGCACATTTTACCTATGTTACCTCAACGCCTTAACCAATATTAAAAACTTGCAAATTTCAATAACAATTCTATCGTTTTGCTTCTATTCAACATAAAAAAAAAAAAAAAAAAAAAAAAAAAAAGAAAAGAGAAAAACAGTAATCAATTCGATTAGTCACAACAAGATAATAATTCAAAGGGAAAAGTAATAAATGATAAATATAAAATATCCCTTCCCTTACAATAATATCTCAGAATATTACTATACCACAATCCAAAAAAATCTTTCATGTATAACATCCAAAAATGGCTTGGGCCCCCCGAAAGGAGGCCTTCTTCGCCTTCCACCTAAATTGTGCAGAAAAAGCTCAAAGCCAGCCCCAGGGAACAGTGAAGCTTCATAGGGGTCCATAATTCACATGGATATAGTAAGTCTCGCTTGGGCTGCGTTAATGGTAGTCTTTACATTTTCCCTTTCACTCGTAATATGGGGAAGGAGTGGACTCTAGAGATATTATGAATTGAGTTAGGAAATCAAACTCTATCACTTTTTTATAGATTTTTTATAGATCGTTCCGCAAAGCCTAAATAATGTTTTTAATTATTTTATAACCCCTGTTTGTTGTGTTTTCATAAAACGGGATTTGGCTCAGGATTGCCTATTAAAGATAGCAAAAATTTTGAATGGAAGAGTATGGTCATTTGGATTTCAAATACACCTTTGCATCCCATTGTTTTGACATTGGGACAACCATCCGTACTTTCTTTTTTTGTCGTTAAAAAGGAAAAAAAAAAAACTGATGCTAATCGATGTAATGAAATCCCATAAACACAAAAAAGTCAAAAACAACTTCCTCTTCTAGTGATTCTAAACCACAATTTCAAACCAAATGCTCCAATCAGATGATGTGGCTGACCTGGGCCATTAGCCAGTAAAAATTGCAATGAATGTATGAATAATCATGAATTGAAATCCATCAGCCAGTTAATAATACTTGTAACCTGAAGAAGCAAACTGCGATGGTGCAGGTGGCAACTGATTAGGTGTACGCCGACTGCCTGAGTTCGAATCAGAACTGATGTCACCATTCTCAGCTGGATCACTGTAACGCCGGCTGTGACCATTGGATTTAGATCTAGAGTAGTTGTTATATGAACCACGGTTCACAGGTCCATTGGCGGCTGCATCAAATGCAGATCTCCAGTCATCGCCTGATGTGCCACTTGTTCTTGGGCTGCTTTCTGCAATAAGAGAAACAAAGGATTAAAAGTGACAAAAAGTGCATAAGAGATCAATTTTTTCGCACTTTGTACATGAACGAAACAATACCGATCCCAGTATCACCACTGGACCAGTTGGAGGCACTAGCTGCCCTGTTGTCATGAATGCTAAGTTGTTGTGTTAGTTTAGGAAGGAACAAGGACTGTTTCTGATACTGCTTCCTCTTACGCTTCACATTCTGGTCCTCCTGAAGTAGCTCTTCAATCCTTCCAATGCTTTATGCACTACAGAAGTCGAAATGATAACATTATAAGCATACTTTTTCTTGAAATAAAATTTACGATATGTTGTATAAGAGAACAGCACTAGCAGGGCAACCAGAAGCTAACATACATATTCTATAAACAATTAATTAAATGAGAATATGTTCAACCTAATGGAGCCATATTACTGATTTAACATGTCTTCCTTTGCTTTCTCAACTTGGCAAAGAACAACTGCCTGCTCAAGCAATCACAAAAATATTAAAACAGTTTTACAACGAGCCACTGTAAGGATGGAAAATTACGGCAACAAAGAATCAAGTGTACTTTCAGCACATCAGCGGCCAAACTGTTCAAAACTGCTTCGACATAACAATACACTTCTTGAGACATCCATCGAAGTTCTTCTTCTGGGTCCACAGGTCTTCGAGTCATAGTATCCTACAAAAAGCCCATTAAATTATTAGTACAACATTTTTCTATGTCAAGGTGAAGAAAACATCAATTTTCTCGTAAGATAGATTTCACGAAGCAAGACAGTAGACTCACCAGAGAACCATCAGACAGACTCTGCCGTAGGGTCTGACCTTCAGACGCCACCTTAATTTGTTCTCCTCTTGCTTGAGTAACTTTGCTTGTCTTTGTTTATCCATTCAACCTTGTCTGCCATGCTCTCAGCCTTCCAAACAACAACACTATGGGCTGCAAGACAAATGGAGTTTAAACTGAGTATTAGCAAAACTGAAACAAATATGTAGACATGATCACAGCCAGATGAGCAGGCATTGTCTGATAGAAATAGTACCTTTGAGAACAGTTTTATATGGAACCTTGCTAGTTATCTTAAAAACAGGACTGGGTGCTTTCACACAATCTGGTCCATTAGCCTTTTTATCTTTCAAGCTTTTTGCAATAGGCTCCTCCTCATCTGAAACCTCTCCAACATTGCACTCCTGTAGACGTTGGTGCATGAGCAGTATCCAGTTCAATTGCATTTTCTTAAGATTCTAACATTCGCTCTACAGGTCCAGATGGCATAATGAAATTTAAAACGCTTGTTTGCGAGTAGATTTAGATGCAGCAAGTAATTGCAACCCTAGATACATTAAATAATCTTGATAACCAAAGGAAAACAAAATTATGGTTCCCCATACCCCCAAAGTGATGACACCACGGAAATGCCATTCCTCTTACTTTTTGGTATAACTAAGCTGTAAAATGATAGGTAATTGAAATTACAAATCATAAAAATTATTGTATTTGTAACATACATATACGCTAACCCATAACTCTTGGATGGAAAGACAAACATCATACTAGGATGGAGCAGGGGAGGCTGCCTAAAATAACCATTATGTTAAGTGACAAACCTTTCCAGTCTTCTCATTCAAAACAAACCATCGTTTGCTCTATCCATTGGTTTTGCACTTTTCTTCGATATAAAACCTGAACGTTACATAAAGTTGAAATTTTATATGCACATTCAGGTTGCCAAAAAACTGAAAAAGATCATACATAATCAGGCAAGCAAGGTTTTATAATGGCATTCCCAAAATCTTAATAATGAGATACACCAAAGCAATAATAGGTCAACAACCACAATTTGATAAACCACCACGAAATCTTGGATAACCAAACCCCTACATAAAAATTATCAACCTAATGAAAGCAGCAATTACACAAACCTGCTGTTATTTCTCCTTCAGCGCTTGCAGTCTTAAGAACGGAAACCTGCTGTGTCTCTTTCTCTCCTTGACCAGACTTATCCTTCATTGATTTCAAACTTACACCACTTTGTTGACCGCCTGTCTGAGGGCTAGTTGCCTAGACGTATATACAGTACGTTCTTTAGCAAGGCAAAATCAACAAAAAAAAAAAAAAAAGCTTCATTAGATGCATTAGGGAGAAAATGGCAACAAGCGGCCACTCAATGTTTTCATCCTTCAAGATTCGTTATCCAGTTACATCAGAAAAAGGGACATCCTACCCTGTTTAGTATTGCTTGCTATGCATCCAATCCTTTCTTGGAGGACCCGTTCAGTCAATCCTGGATAGAACTAATGAAAAGCTATTTACAAACATTGAAAGACCTTGGGGTTATGTTGACATACATTGTACAAAAAGAAATGAGATGCACCTATGGACTCCATCAAGTAATGATATATTAACCGTTGATTTAAGTAATTTTTTAGGAAAATTGGCATGCCATCAAATTACAGTTGTTTAGATTTCCCTACATTTCTGTTGCAGAAGTCCAAAGAATACTACAAACTTCCAAACATATCATGGCTTGAAAGCGATTACTACATATAATACACCAGCAAAACATGTTGAGGATACCTCCTTTGCGCCATATGGATGAAGTGTTGGGGAGGCACAAAAGCTCGCTCCATGTCAACAAGCGCAACCACCATCTTTTTGCTCCATTCTTAAACCCATCTAGCGCAGTAGTTGCAATTGCCACAACCTAGTAAAAAGATAGAATTGTTAAAAGTACTATGAAAAGGTAAAGAAATCTTAACAATTCACAATTAAATCATGTAAACGAACTGATAATAAAGAACAAAGTTGTAAGCCATCCAACCTCTCTCTTTAAAAGAGGATATCTTCCCAGCCCTGGTGTCGCATTTGCTGCAGCAGAAACTATATCAAGCAATACACAGTGTACCTGTTCTATTAGTCACCCAGGAACTCAAGGAGTAACACACAACAATCAAGATTTTATGATTTTCACAATGCTATCCAGATAGAAATTTATATATGAACTAGCAAATATAGTGATGCATTTGTAATTTTCTACTTTTCAGCAAAAAATCAAGTATTAATTTTCAGTCCAACCCTAAGTCAAATAAAGTTGGCAAACACTTTCTTACTAAGCACACAAAAAATGTTAACACTCAGCATCATGAACTATGAAAAATAAAAAGAGATGGAAACCTTTCAGACTACAAAAAAAGGGGCTTTACATACATAAGATTCCATTACCTCATCAACACCAAGACGTGATGGTTCTTTTGCAAGCTCTAGAGCACTTTTCATCAACGATCTCAAACCCTTTTCGGGAGTTATGAGATATGGTTGATAACCATCTGCTTCTAACATAATCCAATGGAAAAATAAATATAAGGTTATGAGATATGGTTGATAACCATCTGCTTCTAACATAATCCAATGGAAAAATAAATATAAGGTCATTGAACATATAAATTTTAAAAGCATTATAAATATACTCAGCAGGGCACAAAAACATACCCTCTTGACATTATTGATATCAAAATGTTTGTCTAGTGGGAGTTGCTTGATCCTGTTTGGAAACTACACCCAAGACTGGCAACAATTTTCCAGCCAGAACCTTGCAATAAAAAAATGCCATCAGGACATATTACAAAATCAAAAAACCCTAAAGGAATTATCTCACCACAGTCGTCACTTTCAGTAACATATTAGAAAGAAATAACTAAAAGTTTTGATATATAACATATCAACTAAAGGTTTATTCAACTGAACATGCTTTAGAAGAAGAGGGCGAAAACAGCAAGAGATATAAAATGAAAAATCTACAATAAATTTTATATCCACTTCAATTACACACATCATGCCTACATATCACATAAGCGGCTTCCTAATTACAGGTAATAGATCCTGTTCCACTAAGAGTGGGTTAGAGGCTTTCTAGTATGTACCTTACAACTCCCAAGGTATATTAAGAACCTTCCTGTGAGAGGTCTTATGACAGTGTAAACTTCTTGACTAAGAGTGGGTTTGCACAGTAGAGTACACACTAGAAACCTTTTACATAATTTACTAGAGGTTTCAGCTCTAGATAAGATCATACACATTTGCCTCTTAGATATATGCGTTTGTGTGTGCTGTGTTATAGACTTGGATTAGTCAATAAGCTAAGTAACTGAGAAAAAGAGACACAAAACAATAAAAGTAAAAACTGAAGGAAGACATCCACACCTCTATTAACAAAACAGCAAGCCTAAGAAAATGTAACTTACCTCACCAGATGTAATGTGTTGTAGAAACTTATCCTCAAATTCGCGGCAAAGTTCCAAAGCTAGAGCTCTTGTACCCTCACTACTATTGGCCATTTGCTCACTAAGCTGCACTAACTCATCCTGAACTACTTGGGACTTTCCTTGTAAGTTGCATAGATGTAGTTAATGAAGGATTAATGAACTTATAGTAGCAGAAGAAATAGTTAACAACCTTTGAAGATCAAAGACCAATATTCATACGTTGGATAGTGAAAATTGGTTAGGAATCAATCATACAGACATATTCTGTTGAAAACACATTCTGTTCCCTTGATGAAGTTAGCATCTTCAACAAAACGAGGTTTTAAGGTATATAACAGATTGTACAGTCAGATAGTGATAACAAACTGCTCTATTTGCAAAGTGTAGGGCTCTTGGCAACTTTTAGACCTCATACTTGATGCAGTTTTATGGAAGATTCATTTCTGCCTCATCATTCTACTCATCTTTTAAAGTACATTACAATTTACAAAATTCATCAAAAGCAGTTTCAAATGAGAAGACTCCAGCACTGTGAAAAAATTAGTTATTGGGCTCCTCTTTGGACAAATTTATTTCAAAGATGTCCATCTACTTATCATTCAATTGAGAGGCTGTAATTTTGTAATTACGGGTTTTCTGCTTATGGGTTTTCTGCTCTGTTTTTTGTTTTCTTTTGTTTATCGTGGAGGTTGTGATCCTATCATTTTTGGCTCTTTAGTATCCATCTTTGTAAACAACTTGTTCACTTCTTGTATAGCCTCTTTTATTTTCTTTTAATATTTAGTTTTCCTGTGTTCCTGATTTGGAAGAAAAAAATAAATAAATTTCTTTTAATACTGTCATCAAATCTGGCAAGTTATAGAAGATCAGTATTTATGAACATCGATTTATATTTCAGTGTTCTTTTAATAATCATTTATTCATATTTAAATGTTTATTAATTCTCCCAAACCTTTCATAAGCATCTACTAGCCAAAAAAAAAAATCTATTCACAACACAAAGAACATTGGATCAACCGTTCAATCTTAAAATGAAGTCTCTTCATTTTAAGATTTCCAATGCCTTAGACAAGGAAAGCATTTAAAATGAAGATATTACTAAAAGAGAGATAGAAAGACAATAAATCATGAATACTAACCTGTACCTGTACTTGTCCGTAGCTTCAAATATATCTCATCCCTACCCCGACCAAAGGCACCCTTACTAAGCCTATCCTGTAACGAATCACACAAAGCACCTATAGAACAACAATAACATTGCTTAAACCAAATAAAAGGCATGAAAGAAACTAATACAACCATATCCCCCACTAATTCTAAAGTCACTAATCCCTCCACTAAATTCATTTTCCTTATAAATCAACCGCAAAACCATACATTTAACCATTTCCGTTCCTCCTACCATTATATTCAGTTCAACACGACATATGTCTAAATAACTGTTTCACAATTCTCGCAATCATAAACCCATAAGCAAGTCATAGGTACAGCAAAAATCCTCATACAAGATATCCAATTATAATTCCCAACTATAAATAAATAACCAAGTTCAAATTTCTTTTAAAGAGAGATGCAATGCTGCTGTAAGTCTGTAACTAATCAGAATCGAACGAATTAATCCACTAACTTGCTGAAACTCGGTGAAATTTGTTGTCGATTTGCAAAATAATCGACTTGTTGCTCAAAGTACCATCCTTTTGTAAATCAATGCTTATAGGAGCCCGAGTAGCGCCATTTTCACCGGTCTGCTAAACACAAAATAAAACCAAAAAAACTCATCAATGAAAACGAAAACAAAGCGAAATACGAAATCCTAGAGCAATTCGACTTTACCAGTATCGGATGTCCAATCAGACTATTCAAAACCGCAGACTTGCCAGCACCCTAACCAAATTCATCCACAAACAAATCACAAAACGAAGAGTCAAGACTCGCAATCGAAAACATGAGACTACAAGTCACAACATTCAAGCTCATCATCACGATAACACGATCTACAAAACAAACTCACTCGACTCGCGTCAGACTACAAACTCTTAATTGTAGAGACCAAGTCAAACTGAGTATTATATATAATTGACTTCATAAACTTTATTTTGTCTTTTATTACTTTATTAATTTGGAATTGGTAGTTACTAATTTATTAGTTTATTTTTTAAAGACGGACAAATAATGCTAAATAAAAATGACAAGAAAAAAATTTATAAATAAATTATTCAACTCTTATTTGAATTAGTTGTATATATATTATAATTAATAACATATAGTTATGCCAAACATACTATTTTAATGTTGTTATGTGTTGAGTTGGTTATAAGTTGTAACTAATATTTACATTTTCCACTTTCAACCAAATAGATTGTGGAGTTCCAAGTTTCCTTCATTATATTGTATATGATGTGGAAATATCACAAAATGGGAAAAGCTAGGGTATTTGACATTTATATCTTATTTCAATAGTTTCATCATTTGTGTTTTAAAAGGTTTTTTTTTTTTTTTTTTGAATAAAATTGAACATTTCTAGCACAGATTGATAAAACTAAACAAATGGAAAAAGAATAAAACAGATTAAAAAAATAATCCAAACCTTAAAATTACAAAATTGATGAATATAACTTGAAACTAAAAATAAAAAAATAAAATAAAAAAAATAAAATAAAAAAACAGTCCAAATGGACATCAAATGAATTAATGACTTAACCAAATACTCTATTCCAAGTAGATATATACATACAGGTATTACTGTTGCAAACTAGAAATTTAAAAATGTAAACATTAATATATGACAATGACTTGTAACTACTACGTTATTTTCTAAAATATTATTAGATTTGTTGGACATAATTAAAAATCAGTATTAACTACTTGTCCCAAAACAAAGGTTTGTCTAAGGATAAGACTCTACATTCATATTAATGAGGTTGTCAATTCAAATGATCTTCTTGTCTTTCTTAAATTCCGAATTTGTAAGGGGTCAAAAAGAAAAGAAAAGAAAGGAAATTAAAACTAATTATAAAGGCATAAAAGAAAATGATGGTTCGTCATAGGTCAAAGTGATGACACCACAAAAATATCATTCCTCTTGCTTTTAGGAATTGTTTAAAAATTTGGCCGAGTTAGTCGATTTCTCGTCGAGAAATAGTCGCTTGATCGATTTTCGATCCAAGAACCCCTAAATCGGGGGGTCAACTCGATATATATGAACAATCAGTCCAACTTGGGCCGATTTGGCCCAATTCGGCCTGACTCGACCTCGACCTACTCGACCTTTTTTGTTAATTTTTTTTTTGGCCAAAACAACGTCATTTTGGTGTGCCAAAACAACATCGTTTTGGCGTCATCTATAAAACATATCAAAGGGTTTCTCGACATTTCTTCTTTGATCTTCTTCAGTTCTGTCTGCCCTCTACTGATCTACTCTATTCTAGTTCTGTTGGTGGTGCGCGACATTTGTTGCTGTCGTCTTCTCGTCATCGTCCGTCGCTCTGTCTGTCACAGTCGCCGTCTTTGTTGCCGTTTCCGTCCGTCACCGTGAGTTAGTTTTTTTTTTTTTTTCACCACTTTTTTTAGTTTTTCATATATATTTGTTTAGAACTGTATGATGAATTGATGATTGACGGATTATACAATACAAACTATATTTGTTTAGGGTTTTGTACATTTGTTACATTGATGGAAACATGAGATTTAAATTCTTGTGTTATGTGTTTCAAATTTCAAATCATTTTATGATATTATGTTCTATACTATTTACTTTGTAACAGATGTTAGGTTGACTGATATGTACATTTGTTTTTTATATGTAACAGATGTTCTATACTATTTACTTTGTTGTATAAAATTTTCCATGCTTAAACTGTTAAACATTTGCTTAATGATTAGGTTGTTTTATGTTCATCAATTATGGATAATGAATCTTTGGGTGCTTCAGTTATCCCATCTCTCAAATAGAGTTTAGGTGATGTTGGATGAGATTATAAGAAGTTGGTTGATCCAAACATTATGGAAATAGTGCAGTGCATATTGTGTGGGAAGATTATGTCTAGAGGGATACATAGATTGAAAGAACATGTGGCTTACATAGCTGAAAATGTGGCTAAATGTCTAAAGGTAAAACTGGAGGATACAAATAGATGTAAGAATGCACTTATGGAGTCAAAAAATAGAAAGAGAAATAAGATGATTGAGGAGAAATTGAAGAGAGGAGAAATAAATATCAACGAATTAGAGGAGATGGAAGAAGTAGAGATAGGAGGGGTAAGAAAAAAGTCTCATCATCTTGGCCCAATAGACAGATTTACAAGACCCATTAATCTGGAGTTGTCATAAAATTCAAGGAAGTCAATGCGATAACAAAACATCAATAAAGCACTTTTTAAAGAGAAACTCGATCATGTGCACAATTGGGTAACAACTTCAATGTTTCATAGAGTCGTTCCATGGCATGTTGTTATGAATGATGATTTCATGCGTGCTTGTGAAGCAATTGGTCAATTTGGGCCTGGTTATAGGCTTCCAAATTATTATAAAATCGGGGAGTGATATTTGCCAAATAAGGTGGAAAAAACCAAGGTATTGTTGAAAAGACAAGAAGAAGACTGGGTTAAAAATGGATGCTCAATTATGATGGATGCTTTGACGATAGGAAAAAGAGGAGCATAATGAATTTGTGTGTGATTTGCAGGTATAAATTTCATATAATTTATCTACTATATAATATTAGTTGCATATTATATTATTTAATTTATGTTTGATTGATATTTGATTATTGCAGGTTAGGAACCGTTTTCTTTTCTTCTAAAGAATGTTCTGATGTGGCACACACTGCGGAACACATTTTTGAATATGTGAATTCATGCATTGAACAAGTCAGACTTGCAAATTTTGTTCAAGTAGTAACCAATAATGCTATCAACAATATGACAACTGCCAAGATTTTGAAGGAGAAAAGGTCAAACATATTTTGGACCTCATGTGCTGCTCACACCATCAACCTCATGCTTGAAAGTATTGGCAAGCTTTCAAGGTTTAGCAAGTGTATTAAGCAAGCAAAGTAGTTCACAATCTTTATTTATACTCATCACAAAACTTTGGGAATGATGATGCTTTTTACAAAAAAAAAAAAAAAAAAAGATAGTGAGGCTAGGAAAGACTAGATTTGCATCCACTTTTCCTTACTTTGCAAAGTTTGATGGATATAAAAAATATTTTGAAGACGATGTTTGGTAGTGAGAAATGAGAGAAGCGCAAATACTCAAAAAGTAAAAAAGGAGAATTGGCCTATGAAACTGTTATGAGTTTGACATTTTGGAATGGTATAACATGTTGTTTAAAGGTTTTTGCACCTTTGATTAAAATGTTGAGATTAGTGGATGGGGATCGAAAGCCATCAATACTTTGGTTATATGGAGAACTAAGAAGGGCTAAACAAGACATTAAAGAGGTATTGAACAACGTGGAAAATAATTATCGGTCAATTATTGAAATAATTGATGAAAAAATGAAAGATCGATTATATTCTCCATTGCATAATGCGACATTTCTATTAAACTCCTATTACCACTACAAGGATTCAAGCATTTCCGATGAAACTGAGTTATTGAATGGTTTTATGGAGTGTATGGAGATTTTTCATCATGGTGATATAGCCTCTCAAGATGTAATTATCATAATTGAATGATCACTGTATCAGATGAAGGATGGCCCTTTTGGGATACCGTTGGCCATTAGAGGGTGTGATTACGATTCTAAGGATCAAAGTTAAAAATCGAACATTCTAATTCATATAAATTATTTTTAGTTGTTTAACTTGTTTACTAATTCCTATTATAGATTATATTTTTGACATTGTATTTATGAAAATATATCTTCCAAGAACTAGTTCTATATTTGATTATATTTTATGGTGGAGCATGTTGGGAAGTCACACACACCTAACATGCTTAAAATGGCAAAAGAATATTTGCATTGACAACCAGTTCATCGGGATATGAAAGAAATTGGAGTAATTTTGAATGAGTAAGTTCAAATGTGCAATATCCATAACTTATTTTTACTGTTTTCAATTTAATTACTTATTGATTTATGCAATTTTAATTTTTATATCTTATGTAGATACATTCAAAGAAAAGGACTAGATTGAATACAGATTAATTGAACAATCCGCTTTTTGTTAATTTCAATTCATAATCATCAAGCAAAATGAACAAACAAGTTGAGAAGAATATTGATATGCTACTAGCAGCTAATGTTGATGCTGTTGATGCACAAGGATGGCTTGTTCCAGGGGGTGATGATGATGATAAAGTATGGATTGGTTTGGAGCGACCGAGGCAACTTGATGAAGATGATTTTGATTCTGGAGAGGAGGAGGAGGAAGAGGAAAAGAGGAGAGAGAAGAACATTGATGTAGAGTTTGAGTTCAACAATGAACAAGTTATAAAAGATGTTTATGGAGGTGATGAAAATTGGTTGCGTCTTCCTTCTCGCCCTCAAGATTTTTAGGGCCTTAAGTCCTTAACATACTTTCATGAACTTTTCCTTTTGATGGCTATTTTATTCTTAGGTTTCTATTATGTTGTTATTTACATGTTATATATGATGTTGGTTGTGTACTTGTATTTGAGAATGAAAGAAGGATGAGAGGTTTTAAGTAGTTTAGATGTGATAGATTTTTAAAGTGTTGTTATTTTTGTGTATTACAGGTCGAATTGTTAAAAAAAAATAGTTGTTATATTACCGAAATTTTTAAGATTATAATTATATAATTGTGTTAAAGTTACTTTGGAGGTTGCATGAGATAGATTTTAAGGCTTTTTGTGGTCATATGATTATATTTTAATCATACAAAAAATTCTTAAATTTTATTTTTTTTAGGTTTGACCGAGTTTGACCGTGAGTCAACGGGTTGATTGTTGACCGACGATCAAACCAAGTACTTGGCGAGTACTCTCCGAGTTGCCGAGTACTCACTGCTCGCTACTTTGTCGATCAAGTCGCGAATAGTGAGTTTTGGAACACTGCGTTTAGGTTAAACCAAACTGTTAACAGAACGGTAATTGAAATTAAAAATCACAATACTTATTCTATTTGTAAAATACTGCTTTGCAAATTTTATAACTCTTGAATGGATGAAAGATATCATATTGAATAGAACAGGAGACTGTTAACCAAAGTGAACTACCAAAATTCCAGTTACAGCAGTAACAAGAATTTCCAATGATCTTCTCATTCAAAACAAACCATCGCTTGCTTCATCCATTAGTTTTTGCTTTTCGTCAATATAAACCTAGACATGATAGAAAATTAAAAGTTTATATGCACATACAAGTTACTTAAAAAATGAAAAAGTTGTATTATAATCATGCAAGCAAGGTTTTTAAAGGCATTCGAAAATCTTCATAATGAGATGCACTAAAGCAATAATTGGTCAACGACCGTTAATTGATATATTATCATGAAATCTTGGGTAACCGAACTAACTCTAAAACCTAAAAACAGTTATTACACAAACCTGCTGTTATATCTCCTTCAGCTCCTGCAGTCTTCAAATTGGAAACATTCTATTTATTCTTCAAACCTGCTTTTTCTCTCCTTTCTGGATTTATAATCTATTCTTCAAACTTACGCCACTTTTTTGGCCGGCTGTTGGAACTGGTTGCCTTGAAGTATGTATGGAACAATAGTTAATGTCCATGGAGAAAATTTTATTAGAAGCATTAGGGAGAAAAAGGCAACAGGTGTATGCTCAATGTTTCCATCTTTCTAAATTCAAAATCCAGTTACATCACAAAAGGGACCTCCTACCCTGTTTAGTGTTGCTTGCTCTGCATCCGATCCTTTTTTGGAGGACCGATTCTTCACCTCCCCTGGCTGGTGTCTTACCATTCTTAGAAAAACAATCAAATAAGGTTCATAAGCTATAGTGAACATCAAATAAAGTTCATAAGCTATAGTGAACAATACTTAGCAAAGAGATCTATTGACAGACACCAAGGGTTGCATTGGCATACGTTGACATGAGTTGTATTTCCTATATGGGAATGATTGACTGCCATATAGTTAGCCTAGTTACTAGCTTATGGTTAGCCTAATTACTAGCATAAAATTTTTTTTCTTGATTTAGTTAGCTTCTTTTGTGTATAAATATATATGGTGTAATTCTTGTGTAAGGGAATAAAAAATGAATGACAATTATTCCAAAAACTTTCTATGTGAGATTTTCACGGAATCAGAGCAGAGATCCTAGAAGTATTTTTTCTGGGTCTTTGCTGCACCTAAACACAAACTAAAAACCCTTAACACAGCAGAAAAAGATGAATACATCAAACGATTTGGTGAATTGTAAGCAGCATGACGAGGACTCCACACCAGATGAATACGTCAAACGATTTGGTGGATCATAAGCAGCATGACGAGAACTCCACACCAGCTATCCTCGAAGATTTAGCAACTAGAATGAATCAGGTTTTTACACAAAACCAGACCCAGACCCCAGCAACGACATATGACACTGCTGTTGCGCAGATTGGAATCAAACTTGATGGTAAAAATTAGGCTCTTTGGTCCCAAGTCGTTGAGATGTATATCTCAAGCAAAGACAAGTTGGGATATATAAATGGCGATCTTCCACAGCCTATACTAACTGATCCAACTTTTAGAAAGTGGAGAACAGAGAATGCTATTGTGAAGGGATGGCTGATTAATTCCATGGATCCGTCATTAATCAGTAATTTTATTCATTTCCCAACTGCCAAACAGGTGTAGGAGTCAATTGCTATAACTTATTTTGATGGAACCGTCACATCTCAAGTGTATGACTTAAAGAGACGCGTGACTCAACTGAAACAAGCCGGGCGATCCGTTGAATCATACTACAATAGTCTTCAAGGCCTGTAGAGGGAGATTGATTTTCACCGTCCAAACCCGATGGAATGTGCTAGTGATATACAAAAATATAATACTCCTCTTAAAGAAGATAGAGTTTATACTTTTCTTGATGGACTAGATGACAAACTTGACAAAATTAGGAGTGATGTACTTCAGATACAGCCATTTCCTACCATTGAACAGGCTTATGCGCATGTCCAAAGGGAAGATATCAGACAAGCAGTGATGTTAACAGGTGTAGAAACTACACCAGCTGCTATTATGGCATCTAAAGGTCTAAAATCGAGTCCTTAGCAATGGCCTACACTCCAAATAGCAAAACCAGGGTTCTCTCATTCAAATGGTGGAAAATCAAATGTTTCTACAAAGGCTAAAGGACCAGTGGAGGGAGGGGGAGGTGGCTGCTCTCACTGCGGAAACCCAAAGCATACTTGTGACACTTACTTCAAGTTACACGGGTATCCAGAATGGTGGAATGAACTTAAGGCACGAAAACAAAGAGAAGCTGCTGGTGGAACTGGGTGAGCAGCCTTGGCGAACACAGAACCTCAATTATCTCTTCCATCGCAGGTCGAATCTAAAACGAATCACCTACTCCTAGTGACCAAGGTAACTTCAGCCATACTTTACTTGTATCCAACAGACATGACTATAGTGGCCGGATGGTAGATTCTGGTGCGATGGATCACATGACATTTTGTAAAAGTGACTTTGTTGAGACTACAAAACCAAGGCATACTGCTATAGTCAATGCTAATGGCGTTGCATATCTAGTTATAGGAGCTGGAAAATTTGCTTTATCGCCAACACTTTCTTTGTCAAATACTCTACTTGTGCCTTCTCTTTCAAATAAATTAATGTCTGTAAGTCAAGTTAAAGAAGAAATGAATTGTGTCGCTCTAATGTATCCAAATTTTTGCCTCTTTAAGATATTAACACCAAAGAGATCATTGGGCGTGGTACTAAGAGAGAGGGGTTATATTATATGGATGATTTCAGCTCTTGTAAAGTTAATAATGTGTATCACTCGTTCAATGCAAAGGAATGGTATATTTGGTTATGGCACCGTCGTTTGGGGCACCCGTCATTTGGTTACATGAAGCATTTATTTCCTCAATTGTTTTCAGATTTGAATTACTTAGACTTTAAATGTGATACCTGCATTTTAGCTAAAAGTCATCGTGTACCCTTTCCAATTAGTTCAAATAAAAGTCATATTCCTTTTTCTTTGATTCATTCTGATGTCTGAGGACTTTCCCCCATTACAACTGTTTCTGATGTTTGTTGTTTTGTGACTTTTGTGGATGATTGTACCTGGACGACGTGGTTATACTTGCTAAAACACAAGGATGAAGTATTTGTGTGTTCCAGTCCTTTCATACTAATATTAAAGATCAATTCTCAACTAAAATTCAGATTCTTCGATCTGATAATGGATGAGAATATATAAATTAAGAATTTCAGACATATTTTCAATTAAATGGGCTTCTCCATGAGACTTCCTGTTCTTAAACTCCGCAACAAAAAGGTGGGGCTGAGCGGAAGAACAAGCATATCCTCGAAACTGCACGTGCCCTTTTAATCGGAGCAAAATTACCTAGGAGACATTGGGATGATGCTGTTGTTATTGTTGCGTACCTACTGAACCGAATGCCCTCAAGGGTGTTAGAGTTTAAGACACCATTACAAGTTTTGTCTAAGCATGCTGTCTTACCTCCTGTACTGCTTATTCCGCTGCGCAAATTTGGATGTGTTGCATTTGTTCATCTATACAAAAATCAACGTACAAAACTCGACCCTTGTGCTAGCCGGTGCATTTTTTTAGGGTATGCTACAACAAAGAAGGGCTGTCGTTACTATGATCCTACCACTAAACATACTTATATCATAATGGATGTCACCTTCTAGGAATATGAGAATTTTTACTCTTCACCTTCACCAGTGTCAAATTCTCATATTTAGGGGAGATATGGGATGAAGGACAAAAGAGGTGGGATTGTCCAAGATTTGAGGAAGTTCAAGAAACTATACGAAATGAAGGAGAAGTTCAGAATGAGGAAGAAGGCGAGAATAAGGTTACAGTTATTGAAACACCAACTATTGAACTAGAAATACCAGCTATTGAACCGTTTGAAACCATAAAAGAAATTCAGGAAGTCCAAGAAATTCAGGGTCGATAATGACAATCCTTCTCCTGAGAATATTCAAGAGGTAAGTTCTTCTGTATCACCCTCTAGTCTTGTTCTTGCTACTCCCGTTGGTTATCACTTACCTTTCAAGCATAATAGGGGCAAGCCCCTAGTTCGATATTCAGCAAATGTTGAAAGAAAAGGGATAGAAGTATCCCATTGCTAATCATGTAACAACTCAAAGCCTTTCCAAGTCTCTCAAAGCCTTTGTATACAAGTTTTCATCTTATAATGTTCCGTGGGGATGTCAAAAAGCTTTAGCAGATCCAAAATGGTCTCAAGCAATTCAAGAAGAAATGGAAGCATTACAAAAGAACAATGCATGGGATGTTGTACTGCTACCAAAGGGAAAGAAGATGGTGGGTTGCAAATGGGTATTTTCCATTAAATATAAGGCAGATGAGTCTATTAAAAGATACAAGATGAGATTGGTAGCCAAGGGATACACACAGACATATGGTGTAGACTATCAAGAGAACCTTTTCACCATTGGCAAAATTAAATACTATTAGAGTTTTGATATCTTTTGCAGCAAACTTAAACTGGTCATTGTTCAATTTAAGGTGAAGAATGCTTTTCTACAGGGAGATATTGAGAAAAAGGTATATATGGATGTTCCACTAGGCTACACCACAACATCCAACATCGGAGTTGTGTGCAAATTACAATGAGCATTGTATGGACTAAAATAGTCAGTCGTGCATGGTTTGGTCAATTTACCCTAGTTATGAAAAAGTATGGTTTTCAACAAAGCAACTCAGATCATACTCTTTTTTTGAAGCGACAACGAGGAAAGATAACTGCTTTAATAATTTATGTGGATGATATGATTTTTACATGGGATGATGTGGAAGAAATCTCTAAGCTTCAAAAGCACTTGAGTACTAAATTTGAGATGAAGAATCTAAGGACTAATATATTTTTTAGGGATTGAAGTAGCCAGGTCGAGTCAAAGAACATTTCTCTCCTAGAGGAAATATGTGTTGGATTTGTTATCAGAGGTAGGCATGATTGATTGCAAATTGGTTGATACACCAATTGTTTAGAATCACAAGCTTGGGGAAAACTCAACCCAAGTGCCAACCAATAAAGAAAGATATCAAAGATTGGTGGGCAAGCTTATTGATTTAGCCCATACTTGTCTGGACATTGCTTATGCAATTAGTGTAGTAAGCCGGTATATGCACAATCCTAGTGAAGATCACACGGGAGCTGCATTTTAGATACTGTGGAAATTTGAAACACTTTTTTTATTACTTCAAAGTCATAATCATACATTGTGAAGGAGATAACATATAAATATATCTTATAGTTGACCACATCCCTAATTTATCTCTTAGGATCATGACACAATATCCTAAATTATCTCGTAGGATCATGACAAAATGATATTGCAAATCTTCTAAATTATTGATAATTATCAAATTACTATAACAAGTAATTTGACTTTATTCTAATTAGATACTACAATAATCACATGAATTTCAACACACACCCCCCATCCTCCCCCCCCCCCTAAAGCTGGGTCATAGATGTTAATCATGCTCAGCTTGGAGTTCATGTTCTTCAAGATGATTCTTGGTAGAGCTTTAGTCAAGATATCTACATTTTAACTCGTTGTAGAAATGTAGAGCATATTTAGATGGCCATTCTCTAACTTTTCTTTGATGAAATGTCGGTCAATTTCAACATGTTTAGTACGATCATGGTGAATTGGATCTTTTGCCATAGCTATAGCAACTTGATTGTCATTATATAACTCTATAGGTTCCTCCACTTGTATCTTTAATTCTTTCAACACCCGTTTCAACCATATTCCTTCACATAAACCATGAACAATTTCTCTCAGTTCTACCTCAGCACTACTTCGTGAAACTACCTATTGTTTTTTACTTCTCCAAGTCACGAGATTGCCTCAAATGAAACTATAATACCTTGTGGTAGACCTACAATCAGCAATAGACCCTACCTAGTCTGCGTCTGCATAACTTTGTAGACTCCTATCAGTTCCCTTTTTTGAAGAATAACTCTTTACCTAATGATAACTTTAAGTACCTTAGAATTCTGTATACTGCATTCATGTGTTCCTCTGTTGGGCTATTCATAAATTGACTAATTATACTAATTGCAAAGTTGATATTAGGCTTGGTATGAGAGAGGTATATCAGTTTCCTAACCACCTTTTGAAACATGTCTTTATTAACTGGTGCACTATCCTTTAGAGCTCCAAATTTTGTAGTGCCATCCATGGAAGTGTCAGCTGGTTTGCATTCTATCATACCAGTTTCCTTTAGAAGGTCTAAAGTGTACTTTCTCTGAGAAACTGAGATCCCTTTTCTTGACCAAGCAACTTCTATACCAAGAAAGTACTTCAAACTTCCTAGTTCTATAATTTCAAACTCCTTAGCTAGGTACTACTTTAGCCCTTGAGTTTTACTTTCATCGTCACTTGTGATTATTACATCATCCACATAGACAATTAAAATGTAAACCTTTCCATGAGTTGAATGCTTTACAAATAAAGTATGATCAGCTTGACATTGTATATAACCAAATCTCTTTAGAGCTTTAGTAAATCTATCAAACCATGCCCTTGGTGATTGTTTTAGCCTATAAAGAGATTTCTTGAGTTTACACGCTTTATTGACATTTGTCTCATCTTCTAACCCTTACGGTATCTCTATGTACAGTTCTTCTTTGAGATCACCATTTAGAAAAGCATTTTTCACATCTAATTGGTGAAGAGGCCAGTCCAAATTTGCTGCCAAAGATAATAATACTCGCACAGTGTTTAGCTTTGCCACTGGTGCAAAGGTTTCTTGATAATCAATCCTATAGGATTGAGTGTAACCTTTAGTAACTAGTCGAGCTTTAAACTTGTCTACGCTCACATCAGCCTTAGATTTCACTGTGAAAATCCACTTGCATCCCGCTGTGCTTTTCCCTTTTGGCAAGTCTAAAATCTCCTAAGTCCCATTCTTTTGTAAAGCTTTTAGCTCCTCATTAATTGCAGCTCTCCATTCTGATGATTTAAGAGCTTCTTGGATGGTGTTAGGAATCTTAACATCTGAAACTCTTATAGTAAAAGCTCTGAAACTAGGTGACAACCTATCATATGAAATATAATTACTAATTGGATAAAAGGGTCTATCTTGGCACTCCTTGGTTCCCTTCCTCAAAGCAATTGGTAACTTATCCTCTTTGTCTTCATGTTATACCGTATCAATCTCCAAATTTTCTAAGAGATTCGGCTCAGTTGGTGGTTCATCTGTTGCAGCTTCATTTTCTTGTTGAGTATGTTTTTCAGAATCTTAGACATCTTATTCGGATTCTTGGCAAGGCTAAACTGGTGGTTGAAGTCTTGTCTCCATTTAAGTTTTCTCTTTTTGCTCATAGACAATAATCTCAGGTTTTTCAGACTTAGTTTGATTCGAAGTTGTCTAAAGGGAGTGATCTGAGATAGGTAGAGTAGTGTTTAGTTGTTGCTGGTTTTGTTGGACAATGTTTGGCTCAAAATGTGAATTTTCAGACATGCTAAGAACTCTATCAGGCTGAGACTCGAAATTGTCATGAGATTCAAACAATGATGATACTTGAGGGTTAATCTTTAATGGTTTTAAATTGTTTTCTCTTAGTTTAGAATCGTAAAAAGTCTAAAACTCTAGAAATGTTACATCCATGGATATATAAAACCGCCTAGTACTAGGAGAATAGCATTTGTAACCTTTTTGACTAGTCGAGTACCCAATGAAAATTGTTTTGATGGATTTTTGGTCAAGTTTGCTCCTAGTTTGTGAATGATTGCGAATAAATGCAGTACATCCAAACACTTTTGAAGGAATATGTGAAATAATCTAGTTTTGTGGGACTAATTTTTGAAAAACTTGACATGGTGTTTGATAATTTAAAACACTAGAGGGTAGCCTGGTGAGGAGGTATGTTGTAGTTAGTACAGCTTCACCCTAGAAAAATTTTGAAACATTAGTTGCAATCATTAAAAACCTAGCTACCTCTAACAAATGTCAGTTTTTTCTTTCTGAAATTCCATTTTGTTGTGGGGTATCCATATATGAGCTATGATGAATTATTCCCTCACTTAACAAAAATTCATTTAAAACTGAATTAAAGTATTCTTTTGCATGATCTATCCTTAACACTTTAATCCTTGTTTGAAATTGATTTTTGATTATACTATAAAAATTTTTAAAAATTTGAACTACCTTGGATTTTTCTTTCATAAGAAACATCCAAGTTAGTCTAGTATGATCGTCTACAAATGACACAAACCACTTGGATCCAGTGATGTTCATCTAAGAAGGTCCCTAAACATCACTGTGCATTAGTGCAAAAGGTTGAGTTGGTTTATAAGATTGAACCGGATAAAAATTCCTAGCGTGTTTGGATAACTAGCAAATTTCACATTGAAAGAACTTTGGATCTTTATTATTAAATAACGATGGAAACAACTTTCGAAGGTACATGAAATTGGGATGCCCTAACCTATAATGCCATAACATTATGGCATTTTCCTTATTTGTTTCAGCATGATTATTCAACTTAATTCTAGAGTTAAGATTGTTGTCCCTTTGATTTTGTCTTTTTGAAAAAAAATCTAACTCTCTGAGAAGATAGAGTCCTTACCTCATTTCAACTTGCCAATCATCCTCCTAGAGTCCAAGTCCTGAAATTCACACACACCAAAAGAGAATTCAATTATGCACCTTAGATCTCTTGTAAGTTTACTTATTGAAAGTAAATTACAATCAAGATTAGGAACCAATAAAACATTTTCAAGGTTTATATTTGAAATCACAACAGTCCCTGTTTCTTCAACCTTCGACAGTGAGCCATTTGGAATTCTAACTAAAAAAATTTCATGATAAGATCTATAGGATGAAAGACACTAGGATCCCCTGTCATATGGTCAGAAGCACCTGAATCTACAATCCAAACATCAACATCTTTACTGTCAGGCTTTAAAGCACTGATAAAAGTACCTTTTTGAGCCACAGAACTTGTTCCAACTACTGAATTATTTATGTTATTTTGAGCAATAAATTTCTACAAGAAGTCAAATAATTCTTTATTTGAAGGACCATCTTCATTTGCATTAGATGACTCACTGACAGTTGCTTGATTTGCTTTAATTTCATGACTGTTCTTAGTCCTATTCGGCCTCCAATCTGCTGGCTTACCGTGTAATTTCCAGCAAGTCTCTCGAGTGTGACTAGGTCGTTTGCAGTGCTCGCATCATGGACGTCCTTTCTTCTGTCGAGAATCATAGAGTTGATTCTAATTTTCTCGAACAACTAAAGCTGAATTTTCTGCACTACTGAGGCTATCAGGTTTGTGTTGTATTCCCATCCTCACCTTTTTTCCGACTTTCTTCTCTTTTAACTTCCAAAAACACTTTCCTTATTTTTGGAAGTGGTTTCTGACTCAGAATTCTACCACGAATCTCATCCAGATTCCGGTTTAACCCATAAAGGAATTTGAACACTTTCCTTTCCTCAACTTTCTCCTTGTACTTCACTGCATCTTTAACCCACTTCTAATCTTTCCTTTCAAATGTGTTGAGTTGTTGCCAGTAGCGAGTGAGTGTGTTGTGGTATTGAATGACCATTCCATCATTGTCGCAAATCATGCACTAGGCCTTCAATCGCGTACCTTTCTACAGTATTATCCTTGTTTGAATAAGACTCCTTTGCTACCTCCCAGATCTGATTTGCAATTTCACACAACAAGAAAGTCTCACTCACATCATTATTCATGGAATTTATCAGCCATGCAATGACCATATTATTTTCCGCAATCCACTTCTTGTACGTAAGATGGTTGCTTGCTGGTGCAGCGATAGTTTCAAGAAGATACTCATCCTTTCCTTTCCCTCTGATGTACATCAAAATTGATTGGGACCATTGGAGAAAATTATTCCCATTCAACTTATGTGTGGTAATGGATACATTAGGAGTTTGATAGCTATCAGACCCTCCTCCTCCAATATTATTAGAAGGATTTGGGTTTGAACTGGATGTAACCTCTGAAGAACTTGAGGTTGCCATCCCGTATTTGGTCATTTAGGGAATGAGAAATGAGAGCTGAGAGCTCTGATACCATGTGGAAATCTGAAACACTTTTTTATTATTTCGAAGTCATAATCATACATTGTGAATGAGATGACATATAAATATATCTTATAGTTGACCACATCCCTAATTTATCTCCTAGGATCATGACACAATATCCTAAATTATCTCCTAGGATCATGATAAAATGATATTGCCAATCTCCTAAATTATTGCTAATTGTCAAATTACTATGACAAGTAATTTGACTTTATTCTAATTAGATCCTACAATAATTACATGAATTTCAACAATTACTTCATTACTTGAAAGCTGCCCCAGGAAGAGGACTTATGTTTTCTAAGAACAACCATCTCAATATCGACGGATACACAAATGCAGATTGGGCAGGGAATATATTGGATAGAAAATCTACATCTGGATATTTTACCTTTGTTGGTAGTAATCTAGTTACATGGAGGAGTTAAAAACAGCAGGTGGTTGCATTGTCTAGTGCTGAAGCAGAATTTAAAGGAATGTCCAAGGGACTTTGTGAGCTTCTTTGGCTCAGAAAGTTATTAATTGAGATTGGGTTTGGTCCAAATACAGAAATGAATTTGTTTTGTGATAATAAAGCAACAATTGCTGTATCTCACAATCCAGTCCAGCATGATCGTGCCAAACACATTAAGGTTGATAGACATTTTATTAAACAAAATTTCGAAAAGAAGGTCACCAAGCTACCTTTCATTAGATCAGAAGATCAACTTCCAGATATGCTGACAAAGTTTGTTTCAAGTAAAAGCTTCTACAGCTCATTGGACAAGTTGGGTATCAGAGACATCTATGCACCAACTTGAGGGGGAGTGTTGACATGAGTTGTATTTCCTATATGGGAATGATTGACTGCCATATAGTTAGCCTAATTACTAGCTTGTATAGGAATAATTAGCTGCCTTATAATTAGCCTAATTACCAGCATAACGTTTTTTTTTTTTATTTAGTTAGCATCATTTATGTGTATGTGTGTATGTATATATATAGTGTAATTCTTGTGTAAAGGAATGAAAATGAATGAAAATTATTCCAAACACTTTCTATGTGAGCTTTTCCAACATACATTGTACGCAAAGAAATGAGATATGGGAATGGACTATATCAATTAAAGATGATGCAAAATTCATAAAACTCATGTAGCATAAGCAGTTGTTATATGTGATGCCATCAAATTACAGTTGCTTAAATTGCCCTTCAAATCTGTTGCAAAAATACCATATTTTGGCTTGACAGTCATATTATGACTTAAACATACGATGGCTCCTTTGGAATAGAAAACCTGCTTTGACAGTGAATATTACAAAAGCTTGTACATATTATTTCTAGACAGTGAAAACTATAAAAAATAGACCAGCAAAACATGTCGAGAATACCTAGTCCTTTGCACCAAACAGATGAAGTGTTGAGGAGGCAAAAAAGCTCGTTACATGTCAACCAGTGTAACCACCATCTGTTTTTAATTCATTCTTAAACCAATCCAGCAAAGTAGTTGCAATTGCCACAACCTAGTAAAAAGTTAGAGTTGATAAACTATAATTAGATGGAAATGAAATCTGAACCATGCACAATCAAATCATTTAAACAAACAGATAAAAATGAAAAGACCAAAAATGTCCCCAACCTCTATTGAAAGGAGCATACCTTCCCAGTCCTGGTGTACCATTTGCTGCAGCAGAAACAATATCAAGCAATACAGGGTGTACCCTATTTTTTTTTTTTGAAGTACAGAGTGTACCTGTTTTATCAGTCAACCAGGAACTCAATAGGTAGCACAAGACAAACAAGATTTTAGGATTTTCACACCGCCATCTGGACAGAAAATCGTATAGAAACTAGCAAAGATAGTGCTGAAATTACAGGTCTATTTATTGCCGAAAAAGTGTTAATTGTATGTCCGAGTAAATTAAATTTGGCAAACAATTTTTTACTATGCACACAATTCAGTAATGAGACTATGGACCTCTATCAATGATAAAATGTGAAAAAGCTAAATTATTGTGAAAAAATGAATTAACACTCAGCATTATGAACTATGAAAAAGAAAAATAGATGGAAACCTTTAAAAGGCCTTAGCTGCATAAGATTCCATTACCTTATAAACACAAAGACATAATGGTTCTTTTACAAACTCTAGAACACCTTGTGTTAAAGATCTCAAACCCTTTTAGGAGACATGATATATAGTTGATTCCATTACCATCTTGACATTATTGATACCTAAATGACTGTCTAGTGGGAGCTGCTGGATCCTGTTTTGAAAGTTCCCATCAAAACTGACAATGTTTTTGCAAACAAAACCCTAATATTTCAAAATATATAAACTGAAAGAAATTTTCTCACCACAGTTGTCCCCTTTAGTAACATATTACAAAAGGAATAACTATACACTTCAAACCTGCCTTCTGGACAAAGAGATTTTGGTTGAAAACACTTTTTCTACAATCATTTTCTTTTCACGCCAGTTTTGTAGTTAATAGGGAAGGAAACTTACAACTCTCTAAGTACATTAAGAAGATTCCCATAAGAGGTTTAATGAGAGTGTAAACTTCTTGTTTGAGAGCAAGTTTGCAACATTAGAGTACTCACTTGGAACTTTTCTCTCTTCTATCTATTTCAAATGAGGCTTCAGCTCCAGATGGGATCATACATAGTTCCTTCGTAGATATATGTGCCTATGTATCTGTATGTAGTGTTACAAACTTGGATTAGCTTGTAAACTACGAAATGGACAACAATAAAAGCAAAACATTGAAATAAAATTTTAAGGAAAAAGTCCACCTAAGTACTTACAAAATTGCACACCTAAGATAATGTAACACATCTCACCATATGTAAAGGGTTATAGAAACTTATCTTCAGCAAAGTCCAAAGCTAGAGCTCTTGTGCCCTCACTATTAATGACAATCTACTCATCAAGACGCACTAACTCATCCTGGATTATTTGGGACTTTCTTAGGCTGCACATATGTAGTTAATGAAGGAATAATTAACTTATAGTAATGAAAGAAATAGTTGAAAACCTTTAAAGAGGAAAGTCCAATATTCATCCACTCATAACATAGGCCGTGAAAATTGGCTTAGAACAATCAAAATATATAGGTATTGTATACACATTAAAATGCAATACTAATTTTACAATTTGCAACACAGGGAGTGATACAAGCACTAGAAATAACTACAGCTAGAGATGGTTCCATTAAAGGCACGGGGTGGCAGAAGGTTCGAGGGTGGAAGCCAAAACATTTTTCTAAGGGTGAAATCTTAAAGTCTTATCTTCTAGGTACCTTCCTGAAGGCATAGCTGTGGCTGGTCTAATTTCAAGGTCAGGCGTTTGGAGGGAGGATTTTTGTCAAGAGATACTTCTACCAAGAGGGGGTTGAGCTCATTTCAAATCTACCTCTCAACTCAAATCCTACTCAAGACTTGCTCTTGTGGAATTTCAATACAGAGCAAGTTTTCAGTCAAAAGTGTTTTGACCTCTAAAGGCCCACACTTCATCTTAAAGTTTCTTCGAAACCTCAAATTCACAAACAAGATCAAATATTTTGTTGGGAAGCCTGCAATGAGATCGCCCCCACTCGATCTCTGTTGCTTAAAGGAGGTACCATTACCTTGGGTGTTGTAATCTTTGTGATGAGGAACTGCAGACTATTGACCATGCTATATGGATCTGCTCACATGCAGGTTCAGCTTGGGATTTATGCCCTGTCACCCCTGAATTTCGTTTTTTTTCTTTGATAACTGTCACCCCCGAATTTCAAAAACTGAGAATCAGAGACAACCTTGACAGGTTGGCATATATGGCTTCAGTTAAAGAAAAGACCTTGTTTTCTGATTCATAGTGGCTCCTTGGATGGCCTGGCGACAAAAATTTGCAGAAAAGACCTTGTTATATGGCATCTGATGTTATTGATATATGGGGTCTGATTGAAAGGTAAATAGATGAGATGAAAAGGCTTGCTTTTACAGCCCTGTTTCTCCTTCCCATTGTGATAGTACCAATGCTTGGAGATCCCCCATGGCCGGCCACTTCTTTAAAGTTGAATTCAAATGCTGCCATTGTTAAGGCTGGAGGCAGGTTTGGAATTGGAATGATAGGGATGATGACGGCATGGCGATGGCGCCCTAAACTTGTCAGGTTTTCCTAATGCAGAAATTGATGATGAAAGAAACTATGTTCATCTATGCTCATCTCAGAGAAACATTATAGTTATGAGCATCACACAAAAAAATACAAAAAGGAAACATAAGCCAAAAGATGTATGAAATAAAGAATAAATAATAATTAATGATGCAAGCAGTTAACACTTATCCAGATAAAAGGTTTGGAACACGAAGTTTCATACACTAGCGAATCTGTTGTGCCAGAGCATCCGCTAAAGCTAATCTACCCGCCTTATTCTGGAGGCCTTCAGTTAAAATAGATTTAAGACTTCCACTCTCTGGTCTCCATGCAGTTTCTAAAGAGTTCTCAACTGTCTAGCCTGACCGACTCATTAATGCGACCATGGGATATCAACTATTTTTTATGGACCTTGATTACTTAAGATAGCCTCAACAGCACTAAAAGCAAGCACTTGAATTGATGTTAGTTGGAACTGAAAATAACAAATTTAGTAGTACATCAAGGAAACAACACAACTCTACTCAGCAAGTTTTTTTCTCACATCACAGCTCAGAAAACACTTGTAAAAAGCACAACGTTGAAGCAAACTAAACAAGAAATCAACATATAAAAGAAAAATATTAACATAACACTTATCTAACTTACTGAAACATAAATTTACATCAATAAACTTGATTTATCAACATGGTAAAACAAATGAATGTGATAAGTGAACCACATAATCACCCCAACGTCTATAATAAAAAAATGTGTTACGGTTCATATGTTACTAATAGAAATGAAAGTAAAGAGTTCAATCTTTCTTATTTATACTCTGTTTAGCTTAACAACTTTGTATTTGACAATGGGAACCAATGAAGATTGGGTGATTAAAATGATTCTTGGACACCTTTTGTTAAAAAAAACTATAATCAACATTAGAGAGCTACATTTTGAATTATCGCTAAAATCCAATAATGTTTTATCATTGATCGGGCTAAAATTAAACACGATTTTATATTTTCAACTGATGCTTTTGTGATGAAAACTCAGGTGAAATAAGGGTGTTTTAATGTTTTAATAGTGTTTTGTGCAAGAAATTGAATTGAGGGACCAATTTGTAATTTTATAATGCAAAAGTTGAATTTTCGCAAGCTGAGAGGTCTTTTTGTAATTTAGCCGTAGGCCATAGCAGTAAGCTATGAACTTGCAGCCCAATCCAGCATACGGGCATTGGGAGTTTTCATAGGCCTATTACCTGTGTCAGTGGACTGCACCTAGGCTTAGGCCTTGTTTCACGCGTGAATGACCTGTTGGGGAGTTTCAAGCTGTCAAAGCTTACATTTAAGATACAACAAAGTTTTCGTGCTAATTTTGCCTGTGGAGAATCACCATTAATGACTTCATAGATTTTCAGTTTAGTTGACAAAGCCAGTTTAGTCAAGTGGTAAGTGAAAGGAAAAAGTTCAAGTTCTAAAATCACGCTTGAGCATCTCTCAAGGATTCAAAAATTCTAAGGAAAGAAGTAGGTTTTGAAGGTTTGTAAAGCAACCAACTATTAGCTTACAGAGGATCTTGGAATTAATTTGAGCATTCAAATGCTCAAAGATTGGAGTTAGAGAATCAAGGAGTAAAACGGGAATGAAAGTATAATATTATGGGTTGGGAGTCAACTAGTTGAACGGAAAAAAAAAAAAAAAACTCTCAACTTTTGTGCCTATAAATTATCTCATTTTGCAATAGTGAGGAGCTTTTGGGTAGAAGAAAAACTCCAGAACAAAGCGGCATCAAAAAGAGTTGCAAAGAACTCAGTGCTACTAAGTTCAATTTGCCTGTTTGTGTTCAAGTTAAAGGCCGAACACTTCAGAATTACACAATGACTTCTCTTTTTATTTATTTTCTCATTTAGTACAATGCTATTGATTTGGATTTCAACTTTTCTTATTGTGTTAATATGTTTCATGGAGAAATAAATTACCCTATCTAGGAATACAATGTAGCCAACTATTTCAATTTTTATTTAATGATTTATTCGTGCTCAATGATTATATTTTTATTGTTAGTATTCTGTTCTATTGTTGAAATATGTGGTTAATTAACTTAGGCTTAATTAATAAACTAGATAAGTTAACTATACTGCACCTGGAAAAGGCAATCATAGTTTAGACATCAATAAAATGACATGAATCTTAAAGGATAGGAATATACCTATAAGGTTTATGTAATTGTTGTGGATAATTGGATCTTAAAGAATTCAGACTAATTAATCGACATAAGAATATATCAATTTAATTATTTTGAATATTTGCGCTTAACCATTCGGAAGAGGCTAGTGAAGAATTAAGAATTATCCGATTAAGTACATAACAGAATTATATATTTTATTATTATTATTATTATTATTATTATTTTATGAGAATAAGTTGTTGGAATAGTTTGGTGAAGTTGTATCTCCTAGATATTTTACTCTACAGTGACCTTCTGTCTTTATAAATTAATTTTCAATTATTTGTTTAGTTAAGTTGCATTTTCAATTTATTGTTTTTCTTTAAGTGAATTGACATATTCTTTTCAAAGTGAATGACAGGATCCTCCCAAACTCCTATCTTGAATCCAAAAAGATCCTGTGATATGAAAAACCGGTATGCGATTCTAAATTTTTCCAATAGAAATCATTTGGAAATTTAACAATACAAAATGCGGTTTAATAAAAATTTTTATAATATAACTATTATTTAACCAATAATTCCACCCTGTAATAATTGAAATAAACATTTCTAAAAGTATTTCAAATATAAGTAATATTATATGAAACACATAAAACAAACTTATTTTCTTATGAGAACATAACTATAAAATAGATTGATGTCATTTTCAAATTAGAAAGTTAAAACATAAGCAATACTGATGAGAAATAAAATATTTTACAACATTAAAGTGATAAATACACATGCGCAAGTCTAGATATCATGTAATATACAAAATATATATACAATATTAAAATGTCATTTCTTAGCCTGCATATGACCGAATGGCCCACCTTTTCTATCTGGAGATTTTTTTTTAGACCCGACGGTTACCTAAAAAATGGTTTTAAAAATATAAAAGAGTAAGCACTAATGTTCAGTTAGTGGATATATTTTCAAAAACTAAATAAATTATTTTCAATAATAATTAACACTTATAACATAAGACTAATGATAAATAAAATCTCAGTGATCTATTTTCAATCATATCTGAAAATAATACTAAAATTAAATTTTATATCATGATAAAATATCAATATTTGTATGACTCATTTTTGTTTGCTAATAAAAGTTCGATCTACATCAATCTATTACCCAGGGAAATCTATCATACATGATAAAGATACTCAATATACACGCAAAGCTAGAGATAAAATCTATCATACATGTGCTGGGTGATTTAATGACTCCCTTAGACATCTGTCATACATGTGTCAGGTGACTTTTTTTAGGATTTATACACGTGAAACCTGTTGACCGTTGAGGGGAGGGTACAATTCTAGTGTTATAACATCTCATTTCATTCGTTTCTTAACTCAAAAAATTTTCATATTCAAATTTATAATATTCAATTTCTAAATAAAAGTATAATTATCAATAATAAATATTATAAAATCAAATCATAAATCATAATACATAATTAATAAATCAATTAAGTAATTAAATAATTTTCTTCTAACAACAATTAAATAAATAAAAACTGAAATTTAAATAATTTAAAACAATTCAATTCAATTGAAATAAACAATCCAAGAAATTAATTATTTAACAAATAATTCATTTATAATAATCCATAGATTACCAAATCTAAAAATATATATAAATATAAACAATTAATTCAATTTAAATAAAAACAATCCACTCACAAATTTGATGTCAAGCTCTATTTGGAACCATTAATACCCAAATTATCATTTAGTTCTTTTTCCACCTAAAAATAACACAAAAACCTATTTAGAATATATAAAAAAATAAAATTAAGAAAATTAAACCTAGAATTGAATTTATTGCATACGAAATCAACTCGGAAATCAGTTCCATTATTTCCTATTTTCTTGACCTTTTCTTTTCTTATTCTTCTTCTTAGGCCTGTTGTTTTGTTTTTGGTTATGTGTGTGATTTGTTTCTGAAGCCTATATATACATGTACCATACTGATCTCTTCCCATGCCACCCCTAAATTTTTTATAAAAAAATTTGTCATCATATCATAACCACCCTAACTTTTTTTTTACAATTTTTTTTTTTTTAAATTTCGGCCACCCACTCTATTTAAATTTATGATTATTATTATTTTTTTTTTTCTATGGACATGGCCCACAACATTATCAACTTATAAATTTACATTTTACACCCTATATTTTGCTATGGTCAATTTCGTTTCACATCCAACTTTATTGATTTCTTTTAAAAATATCTTCCAATAGGATATTTATCCACAAACTTCTTTATTTCTCAAACTTAAACTAAACCAAATTAATAACAATAAATTGGATTCCAATTAATCTCTTGGATCCATTACAATTCAGGCTTTATAATTCATCCCCCCTTATAAAATTTTGTCTTTAAAAGTTATGTACCTGTTTCAAATAGCTCGGGATACCAAATTCGCATTTGATCTTTATATTCCTAAGTTGCCTCGTTCGTGGTATAATTCTTCCACAAAACCTTCAGTAAAGGAATAACTTTGATACGTAGCACTTGTTTTCTTTTATCTAAAATCTAAACTAATTCTTTCTTATATGTCAAATTTTCCTTTAGCTCAAATGGTTGTTCTACTAAAATGTGTGAATGATCATGTATGTACTTATGAAGCATAGAAACATAAAATACATCGTGAATCCTGGAAAGCTCAGGAGGCAAAGCTAAGTGATGTGCCACCTTTCCCACTTTACCTATAATCTCATGTGGACCGACATATCATGAACTCAACTTCTCATGCTTTCTAAACCGAAGTAGTCATTTCCATGGTGAAATTCGTAGAAACACCCAGTCACCACCTAGAAATTTGAGATCTTTTCTACGTTTATTTATATAGCTCTTTTGCCTGTTGCGAGCTATCTTCAATTTATCTCTGATGGTTTTGATTTTTTCAGTGGTGACCTGTACAATCTTTGGACCTAACAATCTCCTCTCACCCATCTCATCTCAACATATTAGTGTTCTACATTTTCTTCTGTAAAGAGCTTCATACGGTGTCATTCCAATGCCAGTTTGATAACTATTATTGTAGGCAAATTCAATCAACGATAGGTGATTGTCCTAGCTTCCTTTGAACTGCATTATATAGGCTCTAAGCATATCTTCTAAGGTCTATATAGTACACCCCAATTGCCCATCAGTTTGTGGATTAATGCAATTTGTGGATAAATGCCCACAAACTGATTGCCCATTAGTTTGTGGATAAATGCAATGCTAAAATGTAATCTTATACCTAAAGCTTCTTGCAAACCAGACCAAAATCTGGATGTGAATCAAGGATCTCTATCTAAAATGATATATATCGGTGCTTCATGAAGATAGACTATCTCATCTACATAAATTTTAACTAACCTATTTAAAAGATAATTATTACAAATACGTAGAAAATGTGCAAATTTAGTAAGCCTCTCTACAATCACTCATATACTATCATAACCACTCTAGTTATAAGAAAGTCTCACCATAATATCCATAGTGATGTGTTCCCATTTCTATTTAGGAATCGAAAGTGGCTGAGAAGATGCTACAGGCTTTTGATATTTTGTGTTGACTTACTGACAAACTAAACATTTGGAGACAAACTCTGCTATCTTCGTTTTTATACCTTGCCACCAATAATGTTTTTTTAGTGTACGATATACTTTAGTGCTTCCTAGACGTATTGCATAAGCCGATGAGTTAGCTTCTTCCAAAATTTCCTTCTATAATTCCTTGATGTCTAGTACACGAAGTCTGTGCTTCATAACTAAGGCGCCATAATCTTTTAAGGAAAATCCTCACATTGCTTGGTCTCCACTTCTTCCTTTAATTTCACTAAATAAGGATCTTAGGCTTGCAATTCTCGAATGCGATCAATAAGAATTAGTCGAACTTGGAATGTAGCTAGCAATGCTCTTGAATCCATTGTCGCTAAGTTAACCTTTAAAGATCTCAATTCAACTAATAACGAAAGATACACTATCTTCAAATATGCCATGGAACTCGTAGATCTTCTACTAGGGGCATCCACTACTACATTTGCTTTACCAAGGTACTATTTTATTGTGCAATCGTAATATTTAATGAGTTCAATCCACCTTCTTTGTCTCAAATTTAACTCCTTTTGGGTGAAAAGATACTGCAAACTCTTGTGGTCAACGAAAATTTGACAAGTGAGTCCATATAAGTAATGTCTCCAAATCTTCAATGCTAATACAACTACAGTAAACTCTAAATTATGTGTTAGGTAATTCAATTCATGTTTTTTCATTTGCGTCAGCTATCACCTTTCCATGTTGCATCAATACACATCCCAAACCCTGCCTGGAGGCATCGCTATAAACTACAAACTCGTCAGTACCCAATGGAAGTACAAGTATTAGAGCAAAAGTTAATCTCTTCTTCAATTCTTTAAAACTCTGTTGGTAAGCTTCTAACCAAACAAACTTTACATCTTTTTGTGTTAATCTTATTAGTGGTGTAGTTATTTTGGAAAATCCCTCTACAAATCTCCGATAATATCTTGCTAAGCCCAAGAAACTTCTTATTTCTGTCACATTAGTGAGTTGTTTCCAATTCACTATAGCTTCAATTTTCTGGATCCACATAAATACCTTCAACTGAAATCACATGCTTTAAAAATGTAACTCTATCTAGCCAAAATTAACATTTATTGAACTTGGCATAGAGTTGATTATTTGTCAGGATTTGTAAAATAATTATAAGGTGTTCTACATGCTCCTCCTTATGACTTGAATATATTAAAATATCATCAATAAACACAATAATGAATTTATCTAAATAGGGATGAAAGATCCTATTCATCAAATCCATAAAAGCTGTTAGGGCATTTGTTAACCTTAAAGGTATAACTAGAAACTCATAATACCAAAAACGAGTTCTAAAAGCAGTCTTGCGTACATCATATTCCCTGATCTTAAGCTAATGGTAACCTGAACGCAGATTTACTTTTGAAAACACATTCGCACCTTGAAGTTGATCAAATAAGTCATCAATACATGGAAGTGGGTATTTGTTACGCACGATCACCTTGTTCAACTACTGATAATCTATATATAACCTCAAACTTCCATCTTTCTTCTTAATGAATAAAACTGGTGCTCCCCATTGTGGCACACTAGACTTAATAAAACCCTTGTTTACTAACTCCTCTAGCTAAACTTTCAATTCCTTCAATTTTGTAGGAGCCATCCTATAAGGTGCCATAGAAATCGAACCTGTACTTGGAGGCAAGTCTATCTCAAACTCAATTTTTCTATTAGGTGATAACCCAGAAAGATCCTTAGGAAGCACCTTTGGAAATTCTCTCACAACAAAAATATCTTTTAATTTCATTTCACTTGTTGTAGTATTAACCACATAAACCAAATAAGGTGAACATTGTTTCTTAAGCAATCGTCTAGCTATAATAGCTGATATAACATAAAAAGGAAGAATTCTTCATTCTCAAGAAAAAATAACATCAAACTCAGCTTGTTTCCTAAATCTTACTTCCTTTCAGAAACAATCTACCGTAGCATGATGTGTGGCAAGACAATTCATTCCCAAGATAACATCAAAGTCATGTATATCTAATGGAATTAAGTCAATATGCAATTCATGTTCACCCACCATAATTTTGCTATTTCTATACACACTCTTAGCTAACAAAGATTTCTTTGTAGAGATGGCTATCACCATACTATAATCTAAAAGTTTCAACTCCTCATCTGCATTCATGGCAAATGATTGAGAAACAAAAGAATGGGTAGATCTAGGATCTATTAAAACATGAGCATCATAACCAAAAATGGTTAGAGTACTTGTAACCACATCTGATGTGACCTCTGTATCCTGCTGAGTCATGGTGAATACTCTAGCCTGAGTACATGGTCTGCTTGACTATTCTCTCGATTGGTTTCCTCTAGCTGTAACCTCACTAGCTTGACTCAGAGATGTTGAACTTTTCAGCTGTGGTCCTTCCCTTCCTCAAACTTGCCCACTACCTTTTTGCATTTGAGAACCTAACCTCTGCCCCATTGTACCGTCCAAAACTAATTGAGGACAACTTCTTCTAAAATGTCTAACCTATCCATAGGGAGCCATTCTATTTTTATGTTTAAGTTGTTCTTTGATTTCATTGTACATTGAGTAAATAACCAATGAAGCTTAGGCAATTTAATGAATAATGACATTCTCTTTTTTTTTTTGAAATAATGAATAATGACACTTTATGATACTAAATTTATAGAAAAGAGCCAATGAGAGAGCTGACATGTTAGAAAAAAGTAAAATGATGTAGGACAAATAAAAAATAATCTTTTGAAATTGTTGGGGAAAATTTTGACTTTTGTTAATTCAATTGAGTTCGACATTGAAACCATTAAAATTAGCTTCAATTGGGGCCCTAAATGGAGTCCATGGAAGCTCATCTTCAAAGAGTGTGGGTCTAAGCCATGTTAACTTATTAAAATGAGCTTGAAAAAACACCATTACCCCTTGAAAAAGAGCGAAAAAAGGCCTAATTTGAAATAGGAGCAGAAAATCTGCATGACGTTAGCATATCCCTTCTTTTTTATTAGCACAACAGAGAAATTAGGCCTAGGAGTAGGCTTGCAAGTAACACATGGTAGGTGCTAGACGGTAGGTGAGAAAAGGAAGAGTACCAGTAGTGCCACATGTTGCTTGGAGCCAAGCAACCAAGAGTAAGGGGTCACGTGTCTGCCAAGGCTGAGCAAGTCAAACCAAAGGCCAAGAAAGATGAAAGCCACCCAACCAATGAGGTGTCAGGAAACATGATGCAGAGAAGCCAGCTTAGGGGATGCAAACGGAGAGTTGACCAAGAAAATGAGGGAAAATAAACCTTAGGAGGAGTAGGATGAGTATAAAAGACGTCCACTGTTCCATAGAACAACAAGCAAGAGAACACACTAGCCTACAAAATTAGAGAATGATATGGCTCTTACAAGCATGATATTCGGTAGTGAGGGGAGGAAAGGGGATTCATTGGAGGAGGAGAAAATGGAGGTTGATTTCGACAGACAAGAAAGATTTTGTGATTCTTTTTGTTTGAAGTCAAATCTTATATGGGTGTTTTCATAAAAACTCGAATGAGAGAGATCTAGAGAGGCTCCATTAGCTATGCATTACTGTTTTTTTTTATAAATTTTTTAAAGAAAAACAATGTGAAAATTGAGTTGGGTAATGCTACTGTATAAGATCTGTGTAGTTCCGGAAGTGAAAATTGATAATTAAATTCTAATCCAACAATCTATAAAGATCTAAAATTTGAGAAGTAAAAATTAATTAAAAAACTAAAGAAAACATTTTTATTTCAGCTCAGAACAGTAGCAGGTTCAAGTTTAATAGCTAAACAGTAGAAGATTAAAATCTATTAGCTAAACCCTTAAGAGTTGAGTAAAAATAAAATGAATATTGGATTCTACTTGTGTTTGAGAGGAAATTTTGGGATAAATGAGAATAGGGTATTTTGGATTCTACACTGGCAAATGGTTGGGAAACTAGGTTTGGTATTTATACAGTGAAAGGAGAGTTTTTGAAAAATTAAATAATTTGATAAGATGAAAGAATGTTCAAATTTGATAAGAAGCAATGTAAATGAATTTCAATTCCGAATGAATAAGATATATATATATTTTGAAATAAAATAAGATTTTACATATGAATAGGAAAGGATTGATAATTTCTAAAATGATTATTTTTTTGGATACCATTTGCAATATCAAGCCCAATGAGCGTTCCTTACCATCAATCCAAATTCGGTATGGTGATCAATTTGTAGAATGAGTTCTTCATAAAATTTTATAAAAGAAATGGGCATTTTTTGCCTAGTAAAGTTAGTTATTTGTGATATATAAAGAAAATTCTATTAAATTATTAATTCATCATGAAGGTTTATACATTTTATAATGTGAGATTTTTTTTTTTTTGTTAAATCATATATTCATATAATTTCGGTAAGTATATACTTTTTTTGTCAAAACGTAAGTAATAAAATAATATTACTTTTAGTTTACATCCATGCATGTATTAGTATAATAGGATTGACATCTGTAATGAATTCACAACATTGATCATGTTTATAATTGCATCAAATAAGATTGTCTTGCAATAGTCTTTGACGACAAATTAAAAAAAATTATGACAAAAAATAAACCAAATGAAGTCTCTCCTAATGATCACATTTAAAAGGAGCCAATGAAATCGATAATTTAGAATTAATTACATGCAACATTGTAAGATGACTGTGTTGGAAGTAATTACCATAGAAGAATAATAAAGATGCATAATTATCTGCAAATTAAAATGTAAACAATTAATAATGATTCGGGATGCATGTATCAACCAAACGTTTCTCAATAATCAATCATAGTACAATTTCAAAAAGTCTTTCAATGACCAACATAAACTTGAATTGGTCCAGTCCACTTCTATTGTAAACTAAAAGTAACAAATTGACCAAACAGCGAGTATCACTACTTCAGAATTCTATCAACGTCCGAACAGCCTTCGTCAACATGCCACACTTTGGCATAAAGAATAGGATCATTGGTCAATTATATTTAATTAAATATCTCAAAAACGATTTTACATATTGCCTTAAATCTATAAATATTAATTTTTCTTGTAATGAACAAGAAGTTCAAAATATGTCAGGAACAACTTTTGCCTACTTCTGCCATGGCATTTAAGCAGCAAAAATAGAGAAAATGAATAAAATGACTCATTTGAAAAGTTCAACTCCAAAAATAACCCTTTATTTTTGATAGTACAAAAAAGAGCATGAATGGACAAAAATGTCCTTAATGAGTCTTTTTTACAATCAATCTCAACCTATAGGTTGGGAATCTCAACTCCGAGGTTGGGAATCCCAAACAGGATTGAATATCCAAGGTTGGGATTCTCAACTTTTAGGTTGGGATCCCAACCTTAGATGTTTAATTCAAGTTTGGGATTCCCAACCTCAAGGTTGGGATTCCCTACCAATCCTAACTTTCAGGTTGGGATTTCTAATCTAGATTTCAAAATCAAAACTGTGGGGTTGTTTTGTAATTGAATAAATTTGTGGGGTTATTTAGTAATTATATTATTTTATTATAGAGGGCGCTTTTTACCCAAAAAGCGCCCTTAAATTTTTTTCTAAAATTACAGAATTACACTTTTAGTTTTCTGAATTATCAAAACTGACCTTATTATTATTTTTTGAACAAAATTGCCCTTCAATTTCTTCAATATCCAAATCCATAATCTTCCACAATTCATCAATATCATCAATCCAATTCATCAACATCATCATCTCCCACAACAACAACAACATTATCAAATCATCATAACATTAATAAAAAAAAAAAAAAAAATAGAACATTGCGTTCTGGTTCTGGGTTCGGTGCCGAGCCCAGAAGTGGTTCTGGGTTTGGTGCCGAACCCAGAACTAGACGGTTCTGGGCTCGTCGCCGAACTTAAAACCATGGTGGTTCTGGGTTCGGCGACAAACTCAGAACCCAATTCTAGACTCGCGATCGAGCCCAAAACTGGGTTCTAAGTTCATCGCTGGTTTTGGGTTCGGCGACGAACCCAGAACCAACTCAGGAAAAAAAAAAGAAAGAAGAAGAAGAAGATGAAGAAGAAGAGAGAGAGGAGAGGCTTGATGAGAGAAGCGATGGGAGCAAGGGATTGGTGGGTTAGTGGTAATTAGAAGTGTAATCAAGGATATTCTTATCCAAAAAGGGTCCATCAGAAAAAATTTTCAAAAAAAAGGATAATTTCCCAATGGGTTATCAAAAAAGGGTTATTTTTCAACAAAACCCGCAAAAATAAGACATCAGTTTTCAATTCTATTAAGAGAAAAGTTGAGAAAATGACTCATTTGACAAAGTGGACTCCAAAACTAACCCTATGGCTTTTGATGGTACAAAAAAGAATGGGATTGGACAAAAATGCCCTTAATGAAATAAAAGCTATAAGCTGAAATTATACCTCTTTGATTCTTCGGTGACGACACAAGAAGGGCAAGTAAAAAGTTTATCTTCATCAAACTTCTGCCAAGCTTTGACAGACCAGCTGAAATGCATCCTCTTTGATTCTTCGGTGACGACACAAGAAGGGCCAGCAAAAACTTCATCATCCTCAAACTTCTGCCAAGCTTTGACAAACCAGCTGAAATGCATCCTCTTTGATTCTTCGACGATGACACAAGAAGGGCCAGCAAAAACTTCATCTTCCTCAGACTTCTGCCAAGCTTTAACTGACGAACACAACAACCAAACCAACACAACAAAATTAGGCCACCAAAAAGAAGCCAGACCAACTGTAGGAGTGGAAAGGAACAACAGCGCAGCAGCATGGGTTTTAATAGAAACAACAGTGAACACACAACACAGCTGAAGTGAAATATAGTGGCAACAGTGTGGATAAGTAGTAGCAGCAGCAGCGTGAAGCACCCACCAGCAGCAGCATGAAGCACTCAACATGGATAAGGAGTATTAGCGAACACAACTGAAACAACACAACAACAGTGTCCCTTGGCGACGAGAATGATGGTAATGAAAGTAGCAGTGAATGACGGTAACAAGTGCAGCAGCGACTGACAACAATGAGGGCAACCTCGAAGGCGATCCTAGTTATGGTGCTGTCGTGTTTCCATTAGGCAGCAGCCATTTTTATGAAAATAAAAAATCAGAAATAATTCCAACTATTAGGTTGTTACTACATTTCTTTGAAGAAATAACATAATTACTTTGATCATAGGAGGAAAGAATGGTGAGAGAATTTGGGTTTGATGATGGTGATGATGTTTTTGATTAAGAGCATGGTGGTGGTGATGTTGATTTTAATGACTTTGAGTAGGTTGGGATTCCCACCCTCCTGGTTTGAAATCCCAACCTAGGGGTTAAGAACCTACCTAACCTTTTTATTGAGATTCCCAACCTTTGGGTTAGGAATCCTAACCCTCTAGTTGGAAATCCCAACCACAAGGTTGGGTGAAAATGGTGGCAATTCCATTCCTAACTCCGAAGTTAGGAATCCCAACCTAGTGGTTGGGAAACATGCCTTGGAGTTTGGAAAGGTTCCCAACCTCTAGGTTGGGAATCCCAACCTTCGAGTTGGGAATCTTAACTCTTCGGTTGGAAATCCCAATCACAAGGTTGGGTGGGAATGGTGGCAATTTCATTCCCAACTTGAAAGTTAGGATCCCAACCTAGTGGTTGGGAATCGTACTCTGAACTTTGGAAAGGTTCCCAACCTCTGGGTTGGGATTCCTAACCCTCTGGTTAAAAATCCCAACCATAAGGTTGGGTGGGAATAGTGATAGTTTCATTCCCAACTCTAAAGTTGGGAATCCCAACCCAAGGGTTGGGAATCATATCTTGAGTTTAGAAAGGTTCCCAACCTCTAGGTTGGGAATCCCAACCTTAGAGTTGGGAATCATATCTTGAGTTTGGAAAGGTTCCCAACCTCTGGGTTAGGAATCCCAACCTTAGGTTGGGAATCCTTACCTTCAGTTGGAAATCCCAACCATAAGGTTGGGTGGGAATGGTGGCAATTCCATTCCCAACTCGAAAGTTGGGATCCCAACCTAGTGGTTGGGAATCGTACCCTGGACTTTGGAAAGGTTTCCAACCTTTGGGTTGGAATTCCCAACTCGGAGGTTGAGAATTGTGTACCTAGGTTTAAATTTAATACTATTTTTTTTTTTTTACTTTCAATAATTCTTGGATATTAGATATCAAAACGCTTCCGGTTAAAAGCATCCAAGTTGAATAATAGAGGTTGGGGTCATCATTTTCCTCTTCCTTTGCTTTCTATTTTTTGTTTCATGTTCATATTTTCTTGGAGCATTATATGTAATTCCTCCTACCTAGTAGGTAAGGAATTTTTGTTTTAAATGTTTGCTCGGAGTGAAATTAATAAAAAACAAAAAAAAGAAAAATTATTAACAAGAAGATGATTTAGGCATATATTGAGTTGTCCCTACTGCATGACAGAGAATTTGAACAAAATGCAGATACACATTGAAAGCTAAAAAACCTTAAAAACACCATATAACTTCTGCTATAATCATATGCATCCATTGAACTGACCACTCTCTATTAGAAGATTTGGAGGTCAAGGAAATTTAAAAAAAAAAAAAGTGGTAACATTGTTTCATTTTCTTAGAGTTTGTCAATCATTCCGTACAACTCAAATAGATGTCATCAGTTGATAAGAGCTATTGCTTCCAGGAAAAGAAAAAACTAAGAGGTACATCAGAGTGCTCAGGTGATAAACCAAGGTTGTAACATTTTGAACAAGGAGTCTTTTGTCTTGTACACGACTTGTAAGAATAATACACATGAATGCATCTTTACGCGTATGACAACAACAAAGCTTTTTTGTGCAAGTCTTAAAAGTATTCTTCATAGCAATCACTCAGCCTTGATGTCAATGAACTAAAAATTCTATAAGGTGTGAATGCTTGTAGTTTATATTGTTAAAGGGACACTCTAACTGACTTAACAGTGCAGATCTTCAGCAACTCATGGTGATACAAATATCCTAGGTGATGGCCCCAGGTAAATTTGAAGCCAAAATTATCTTACAAATATACACTTCATAGCAGCATCAAATCATTACAACTATCATGGGACTACAATTTCATTGGAAAATGATAAATGACATGATAAAAGTAAAAGGCTAAAGGCATAAAACATTATCCTAAATATTAGGTAGCTTACACGAAGCTACTGGGCATTTACTAGGAGATGAGACATGCAACTACAAGTCAAAGTCAATGAAGACTCAAGATGAGTGAAATATAAAATATACAAAACAGAGTAATATTTGTAAAGCATTTACGTATCAAGATCTCTGGTCTGTCAATTTCAATTTGTAACTATCTCATGTTTTCAAAAGGCATGAAATTGCCAACCTACATAACTATATAACTCGAATATGAAACCAGACCACCATGGCAGCAGCATAAACATATAAACACATAACAACTAATTCAATGCACCTCTTAATTTAATTGGAAAGTTACTGTGAATGCTTTATCCAATGTCTGCAGTTCACAAGGAAATATGTTAAGAGAGAGACATTTCATGCTTCTTCTTGCCAGTATTCTAAAGTCTTAAAAGTATATACATATATGTATTTGAAGTCTTGAAGAATATACTATGTAAGTTTAAAAAAGAAATATCAATTAGATGATTAGAAATATAAAATACAATGTATACTGATTGTTCAACGAGCTTTATTAGACTTCTTGGTAGCTTCTCTGAAGGCCCTTTATCAGGAATTAAGTGATCTTCAATATTTTAGTTGTCTGTACACCACACGTTCTTCACTTGCAGCAGCATGTTGATTTTTAGCACTGCGTAATCAGAGTTCCAGATTGAAGCTGCACAAACAAGCAGACCAAAAAAGTGAGACGGCAGTATTGATATCTCTCTCTGCTGTGACTCCGCAACAATCCATTCCCATCATTACACTTGCATATTAGTATCACAAAAGACTAAGTTTGACAATTACATCCTAATCTGGCACTAAAAGTTACTCTGCTCTCTCTTGTAGCCTTCTTCCTTGTTAGCGTTATGCTGAATCTGAAGGACCTTTTACTCTACAACAGAGTCATAATTTAATGTCAATAAAGATTGTCAAAGCTCTTCTCAAAAAAAAAAAAAAAAAAAGAGATTGTCAAAGCTTCAAAAAAATAAAAAAAGAAACTTAATAAATTTAGTTCTTTAGGCAACAAAATTATTTTTAAGCCTTTTTTTTTTTGTATTAAAACAATCTTGAAAGATGGGTAGAGGACTGGTCTTACTGAATATGTAATCCCGGTTTATTCTGTAGCCCTTCAGGAATTTTTCCATCGAGCTTGTTGTTCTGAAGAAATCTGTTAATCAATTCAGGTCATCAACCTATCTATTTGGCTTCCTATAATAATAATAATAAAAAAAGCCTATCTATTTGGCTAGTGAAATATGTACAAAGTGTACATGAATGTATGCATGATGTATTGTGTGTACCCAAAATGTGTCGGTAGCTTCATAAAGTTGAAAAACTTACAATTCTCGAAGTTTATCAAGTTGGGATAATGATTCAGGGATTAATCCGTCAAACTGGTTGTTCTCCAAATGCCTTTATTAGATAACAAACACAAAAGCTGGTCATTTTTTTGCCTATATATATTTTAAAGGAATGTGAAAAGAAAAGTTATGTCCAAGTGAACATACAGAGTTTGTAGCTCCGTCAATGATTTCATTTCTGGAATAAAACCTTTGAGTTTGTTCCCTCCTAGCCAACTACAAGCAGTCATTCAAATTAACTGATTACAAAGCGAGCTAGTGTTGAGGGCATGATTTAAAGGAGTTGGTTACTCACAGATGCTGAAGTGAACGTAATTTAGCTATGCTTCCAGGCAGAGAACCTGACAACCCAAAGCTTGTAAGGTTCCTGTCATATAAAGAAAAACAAAACCACCCAAAATTAATACATAACAAACCATATCAAAGTGTCAACATGGTGAAGTCGATGTATGGCCAAAATCATATCAAAGTTTCAAAGCAAGTATACTACTCAATTATGTTGTAACAAAAATTGAAAAAAAAAAAGATAATTAAAATTAGTCACAAAGTTATTGATTTTCTTAGCTACTTGAGCCCAAATGAATGGCAATTTGTTCACATATCTTTAACATGTGCTGCATAGAACCAGCTGAAGTGTACTTACAGAGTTATAACCCTGGCCAGTTTATCCTTAGAACATGTAACACCAGTCCAGGAGTTCTCTTTGGGGAGGCATGGATCGCCAGTCCAATCAAAAGGTGGATTTTTCAACTTTTTCACCAAATCTTCCATCGATATCACTATGTTATAATACAAATAGATAAGGAGGTAAAACATTTGATTGTCTGATAAAGCATTCACAGTAACTATCAAATAACATGAATAATATAAATATAGCTCTAACAGCACCTTAAAGCACGAAGAAACAGAAAATGATTTTCATGTACCCATCAAAATGATGACAATTCACAGTGTCAAGCAAAAAGATGCACAATGCAACATAATGACAAACTCAGATTAAAAAATAAATATATCATAAAAATATTAGCTAATTAATTAAAAGTAATTAAGTAAATGCAATACACTTACAGCTTCAAGCATTTTGACTTCTTGCAGTTGCAGCGCTTGCAGGCCATACTTTCTCCCGCAAGTTCTAGCTTGAACCTGAATACTATCAAACATTTGAATCTAATGGCCAAATATTCTGGTCATATTTCTATAAGTAGAAGTAGTAGTTGCTATACATGCCTCTTTCTTCTAGGACTATTCTGGTCAGCCTCTTCTCCACCAATAGTTACAGATGCCTGCAGAGCATTTTCTGCAACCTTAACTTTGTTGTCACCAAAATAGAATCCTTCTCCATGGAGTTCAGAGTGGAGGATGTAATAAGAACATTTTGGTTAGATGTCAAAGAATCAGAGGACATGGAGCTTCGCATACTTATTAGTTGCTTTCCAGAAGCTAAAGTCTTACACTTGATAAACTTACTATTCTTCGAAGTAGTTGCAAGAGCATTTAGGTGCAAACCAACACCAGGTAACATGGACAAAGAACGACCACCATCCGTCTTACTTGGGACTAAATGCTGTTCTTCATGGGAAACTTGATAATCAGATTGAGATGGGATAAGAGAACTACATTTTTTGTGAGATCCTGTCATCTCAAAAACTAGGCAACGCCTTCGGATTTTGAGTTGCAACAGAGAACCAGGAAAAATATGGGGAGAAGATGTTTGATAAGAAACTATGACTAGAGGAATTCCCAGATGCAGGGCTCTCAAAGAAATGATAGCATTAAAATAACATCAATGATGAAAGTCAAACTAAAGTAGAGACATCACAATGATTAGCTAATATTGATAGAATTCCAGCCCATGCATAAGTATACAATCATGTATTGGTAACTAACGATATCCATGCACAAAAAACTGGTCAAGTTTACCCCTACCCATGAAATAAGAAATCTTTTTCTCATGAACAGACTAATGTACCCTCCTATTTCCAGCTTGCAATTCTATTGACTTAAACACAAAACACATTAACTTACTCTACATTTTCTTCATAAATTTACTATCAAACATTGAAAAAACCCTTTGAAATTTACAACCTGCAATCATGATATAAACTTATAACTGACTTAATTGCTAACCACGAGCAATGCATTTGGTTAAATTATGATTTTAACACATGGATGTTTTTTAATAAATATTTTTACTAGGAATAAACAACAAAATTGTGACCTTCAAATATATTTCATACTTCGAGCTAAAGAACCCAGTAAAGCAGCAACGAAAATATGTTCTGGACAACACCTCATCTATGACCTCTGATATTCAGTCTAAACAAAGTAGAATCATGCTTATATACGAAAGCAAGTACACAAGCAGACTCACCAATGACTTGTGATGAGGAACAAGGTAATTAATAAAAGTGAAACTATATAAAATGCAAAATGTCTTAGATGTGTAACATGACCGGAAAATACAGATCACCTAGGTCTCTAATTTCCCTCCTCTGCCTTCACCTTGATTTGCTTCTTCTTCCCTCTTCTCCTTCTTCTACTACTTTCTGTTGCAAGTGGGTGCAGCAGATGTCAGGTTAGTATCATAGGGTTTCCTACACACAGAAGAACATAAAAGACGTACTTACCGACACAGAGAACGACAGTGGCACTGTCGTGTTTCCATTGTTCAATGCTGTCATTCGGCCGTTGGTGGGTGGAGGAGCCACAGTGGTGTGTCTACGTGCTAAGGTGTGGAGAGAGTTACAGCCAGTGGGTCCACGTCAGGTGCTGCGCTAGTTATGGGTGCGCCCAGCGCCGGTCCAACCCGCTAGTTTCGTTTTAAGATTTATGTGCTTGCTTCAACATTGACAACGACCCTCCAGCAACGAACACTATTCCAAATTTATGACATTCTGAGCAGGGGATGTGCGACGGTGATGGATTTACGTGCGACGGTTAGTTGCGACGGTTTCTTGCGACGGTTACTTGCGACGGTTCGACCTTCCGCTGTTCGATTGGGATTCCTTGACCGACATTCAACACCAATGGTTGGGAATGGATAGCGACATTACTGGTTTGGTGGGGTTAAAAGGGTGCCAGACTTGTAATTGACTGCCAAATCAGGGGTATTTTTGTCCAAAAAAATACCTATTTTAATAGCCTCCCAACTGAAAGGCTATTTGTCATCAGGGTCATTCAAAAAGGGTCATTTTTCAACAAAACCCTTCTATTAATGTGAGTCCACAAATTTTATTTCATTGAGGCCCATGGGCCTGTTATTCGGATCAGCCCATCTTTTGATTTGCTAATGCATTCGGGCTATGGCTACTTGCTTGTACAAATTTTACTTTTTAAAATAAATAAATAAATTTATAAGAAAATAGAATTTACAAAAAGCAGCTTAACTATGACTATTTTCTATTTCAGCATTAAAATAATATGTAAAATATTTCAATAAAAAATCTGGCAATGAATAACATGTGATCTGGCATATGTTACTTTAGTACTTTATTTTCATCCATGTACATCAAATAAGTAGTACTCATCATAAGTCTATATAATAATTGGTCTATAAATTAAAGTGAATGGAAGATTTCAATTTTAATTGAATTTATTTCATGTCGAACAATTGTTATTTTTAAAGGCAGGGAAGTTCAGGAAAAGTGGTGTTGTACTGAGACACAAATTTAACACTACCTTTTCTTGTGAATACAGGTTTAAAAATGAGCTTTCAATTTCTATATCAATAATAAAAAAAAAATGTTGAGCTTGGTGGGTTAACGCCGCTTGCCATACTTCTCTAAGTATAAGTAAGATTCGAAGCCTAGTGGCAACAAAAAGAGTGACAATTTTTCCACTTAATTATGAGTCAACGTTTCCTTATCAAGAGAGCAGTATTCCAAATTGCTCGCTAAATAGACTATATCAACAGGTCTTGATAGTTATCTAATCTAATATTAAGAGGTAAAAAAAATGTTAAAATCTCTAAATTTTAAACAAGGAGACATATTGAAATTAATTAAATTAATAATGGAAGCATGAGAAATGTTTATTAATATTTCTTTTTTCATTGGCTCATGTATTATTCTAGCTAGCTTAACAGCGATATTTGATCCGTAAAAAAAAAAATAAAAAAAAAACAATGACGACAACATGTGATCCATATATGATGCAATTGGATCAGTAATAAAGGGGAGTAATTTAAATTTGTAGTAATCCCTTTTTTTTTTTTTTTTTAAGTAAGTAATTCATATGTTAGATTGAAAGTTTTTACAGTGGAAAGTTAAATATATCTTATTAGCAATCTATACCGCTTAACGACTTTTTTTTTTTTTTTAATTTGTTTCAAAATAAAATAGAGGAATAAAAGATGATTTTCTTCTCAATGACTACAATTTGAGTTTCAATTTCTCATTTACCCAAACACCATTTTGACCAAAAGAACATATTAATTCGATGACCTCGTAGAGGAAAACACGAATCTATCTTGATCTTCTGAAAGCAAGAAAAAAAGGGAATAAAAATGGATCATGAAAATAGATTTTTGTGTTTCTTATTTTCCAACAAAAATAAAAGAGAAAGAGAGATGTAGAAGAGAACTAGAGTTTTGTTTTATTCATTAAGAGTAAACCAGACACTTCACACTTTTAGGTGATCCGGTGACAATGAAAAAAGAAGAGGGAAAATAAGTGATACTTCTCTCTATTTCCACCTTGTTTTCTAAACTATTATAATAATTCAAGTTTTAAAATGAAGATATGACTCAAATTCTTGATGTTGTGGTATAAGGTGCGAGGAGTATGCCATTTTAGCCAACTTCATCTTGCTAAAATTCTAATTATATTAATATTAAGTCAAATGATTTGAATCCAAACCATATCTTTTATGTTTCTATCAAAATTCAATATTGTAAACTTCTAATATATCCATTAGAACTTATATTGACCTTTACGTAGGGAGATGTATTTTAATTCTAATATAACAAAACTTTTTGGGAACTTGACGAGTATAGATAGTCATTCTATTTGTATATTTAAGTTATTATATAGTGTTGAATTTGAATCACTTTGATACGGGACTCATTGACTCAATAACTAACAAGGCTTTGATTTCAGTGTACACTGAGTAAATAACCAATGAAACTTAGGGAATTCAATGAATAATGACACTTTATAATACTAAATTTATACGAAAGAGCCAATGAGAGAGCTGATATGTTAGAAAAATGTAAAATGATGCTGGACTAATAAAAAATAATCTTTTGAAATATGATTCAAAATTTGACAGCAAATATGGCTATGTGACTCTGACAAAATGTTAACCATGATTACATGTTACATCAAAGAAGAAGCTGACTTCGAAGTAAATGTTTCTGGTGGTTATGTTGAATCTTAAAACTTGAGGCTCAACTCTCATTTCATGCCATATAGAGCTCTCACGACAGCTCTGTACACTGAAATGTGTCCCACATTTTTCACTTCTCATGTAAATGTTACCTTCTTCCTGAGATTTGGGATGATGATAGATGAGAGGTTGAGGTTGAGTTTTGCAGGCAAAAGACTATGATCCTGGTTAAATTGCTAATGGAAGCATTGTTGTAACCCATGGAGCAGAGGAACTGAACATAGTCTTTTGTGTTGATGTTATATAAGAATCCTGTATTCATTCCATGTGAGTAGGATCCTCCTCAAATATGTCATGTATTCCAAACTGAGAAGCTGCAATTGCACGATTTGTGTTACAAATGGTGATGCATATATAGTTTCAGACAAATAACAAAATAAATAGAGACACAATTGGGGAATGCATGTAAGCCATTTGAAAATTAAGCACTATATCATCGACAAGACGCCATATCTTACCCTTTTTCAATCTTTAAAGAAAGTATTGCTCCAGACTGCGCAAGTATGAGTCCAACGCCTTCTGCTTGCATGACAGATACTGCTGCAGTACCCATTTTTCTGTCTTATATTGCAAAGCACAGTATGATTTTTCCTGCTGCTAATGTTGCCTTAAGACTTCCCGGCTGACAATCCTGGCTGAAATAAGTTAGGCAATATCAATTTACGCATAGATTCAAATTAAGAGAGGGAGAAAGAGTGAGTTCTTACACAGAACCATATAAATTTTCGGGAGCTATATTTTCAAAGTACATGAGACCAAAGAACTCATGGTTTACTTTTACAGTGTCAACACAGAGGTCTTGCAAGGGAAAAAAAAAAGGGTTTTGTTGAAAAATGACCCTATTTTGATGACCCAAGTGAAAAATGGTCCTTTTTTTCTTATTCTCTACGGGATGATCATTTTTGGACCAAAATATCCTTAACATTGCAACTAATTACCACTGACCCACCCATCTCTCAATAACTCTCTCCCTTTCAAACTTTTCCCTCTCATTCTCTCTCTAAAATTTCCTAACCCATTCTCATCCCTCCTCCCTCTCTTCTTCTTCTTCTTCTTCTTCTTCTTCTTCTTCTTCTTCTCCTTTTTTTTTTTCCCGAGTTGGATCTGGTTCGCGATGGTTCCTAATTACCAAACCTACCAATCCCACTAACCCATTGCTTCTCTCTTCATATCTCTCCTCCCTCTCTTCTTCTTTTTCTTTCCTTTTTTTCATTCCTTTTTTTTTCCTGAGTTGGGTCGGCGACCCAGAACCAGAGACGGTCTCTAGTTCTGGGTCGCCATCTCTGGTTATGGGTTGCGAACCCAGAACCAGAGACCGTCTCTGGTTCTGGGTCACCGACCCAGAACCACCATCTGTTCTGGTTTTTTTTTTTTTTTCTTTTTTTTTTTGTTTGTTTGTTTATTAATGTTATGATGATTTGATAATGTTATTGTTGTTATGGGAGATGATAATGTTGATGAATTGGATTGATAATGTTGATGAATTATAGATGATGATGTTGATGAATTGTGGGAGATTATGGATTTTGATGTTGAATGAATGGGGGTAATTTTGTTCAAAAAATAATAATAATGTCAGTTTTGGTAATTAAGAAAACTAAAAGTGTAATTTTATAATTTTAAAAAATATCTTTAAGGGCGCTTCTTGGGTAAGAAGCGCCCTCTATTATAAATATTATAATTATGAAATAACCTCATAAATTTATTTAATTACAAAATAACCCCTATTTTGATTTTTAAAATCAAGATTAAAAATCCCAACCTAGAGGTTGAAATTCCTAACCTAGAGGTTGGGATTCCCAACCTGAAAGTTGGGATTGGTAAGGAATCCCAACCTTGAGGTTGGGAATCCCAAACTTAAATAAATAGGTCTAAGGTTGAGAATCCCAACCTTTGATATTTGGGATTGGTAGGGAATCCCAACCTTGAGGTTGGGAATCTCAACCCTTTGAGGTTGGGATTAATTGCACAAAATGACTCTTAAGGGTATTTTTGTCCATTATGCTCTTTTTTGTACTATCAAAAACAAAGGGTTAGTTTTGGAGTCCATCTCTCCAAATGGGCCATTTAAAGCATTTTCTCAAAAAAAAAAAAATTTACTAGTGAGTACATTCTTTGCATATTTGAGTCTAAATTGTTTACTTTACACAAAGAATCTGGTTATTTCAAAGTGTAATTGATGTTGGGAAGGCCTTGTCTATTGCAGTGCTTCTGATTGCAAGGAGCCACATTGATCAATGCATTAAAAGAGCCTATTGCGATTTAATCACATTGATCAATTTTAGAGAACAATGGTATAATATATATTCCATTGTTTAAAGCTTCTTGGAATACTTTTAGAAGATCAAAATTTGAATATCCAGTGCCCAAACAAGCCTTGTAAATAGTTAAGTGAATGAGAGGCATCCCTTTCTGGCCTAACCTGACACCAGCTCTTCGTAGTTAGTTTTGTCAAGAAAATTGCCTGCTGCTATTGGAGCTGCATGAGTGCTGTGGTCAATGGCGTCTTGTGGCAATAGAAACTCCCTCATTTGACCCTTGGCTTCTACTTCTTCAAGTCACTCTGCCTACTCAAGTAAAATCATCTCCGAAGTAGTGATCTATACTGTAGGAAGAATGCGTTTGAAACTAAAAATCTAATGACTACAATGCGAATGAGATAAGAAGCTAAAAATCTTAATAAATTATCAGGTAGATGCACTAAAAGCAAGCACTTGAAATGTAAAGGAATTATCAACTAATGATACTAACCGGAACAAATAATAAGAAATTTAGCAATAAATCAAGGAAACACTAAATGAAAATTGAAGAAAATTATACCTTTAACAACTGCACTGGCAACTTTTTTACAAAACTCTTTATAGCTTTCTAATCCATACTCTATGTAGCATATCAACTCTATATTTGACAATGGAAAGTTGGGTAATTCAAATGATTTCTCAATAATTAAATTGGTAAAATGAAATTACAATTGACACTGACATTCTGAATTATCGTTAAAATGCAATAATAATGTATTATCATTGTCATACTTATCTTTGCAACCTTAATTAAAAGGTTAGACGAGTAGTCTTTCTTATTCAAACATAAGAAAAACTGTGGAAAAGCAATGACAATGATAAAGGCCTATGAGATCACAATAAAGCGTTAAGTATCTATAAATCACAATAACCATAAATCAAAGTTTAATTTAGTAAGCAAGCAAATTAAGTAGTTCAACAGCAGACTTATAACAAATATAAAGACAGTAGAAAAAAACTATGGTAACTCTCTAAAAAACTCATTGTAGAGTGTTTTTTAAACTATTATAAAGAAATATGCTACAATTTCACCCGCCAAAAGTAAGAAATCAATTAAAATTAAATTAAATTACAAGAGAGAGTTTACTAAATTACTAAAGGCTGTTGATATGCATAGAAACAATTTATTTTACCTTGATAAGTTGGGTTTCTCCCTATGGCCCATCCTATGTGTTTAAATCTTTTGGTGAGTGGTTCATCTTCTTTATCGGATTCTGAAAAATGTGGTTCATCATCCTTATCGCGTGTCAATCTCAAGTCTTAATATTATAGTTGGATCATTTCCTATCGGTTTAAACTTTTAAGTGTATTGGTAACTAATATGGTATCAGAGCTTGGAGGTCTCTGACTCAAACACTCTCTCCCTCTTTTATCTTAAGATCATCTCGTTACACATATTATATAGTAGAAGACATATAACATATATCCATTATCTGTTATCTGTCCACGTTATAAGTGAGATGGCGTGTCACTTGTCAACCTCAAGTCTTAAATACTATAGTTGAGTTCTTCTCTATCAGCTTAAACTTTTGAGTGTGGTGGTAACTAACAATCCTCATTGGATTCTTCAAGATGTGGTTCATCATCCTTTTCTTTTTCATCCAATATTTCAAGATGTTGGTCGTATATTAAGTGCACTCCACATTTTTCTACCTTGTAGTTGTATATATTTAAACTTCTATTAGGCTCTCTATAAGAACTGGGCTCGAGGTAGAATTGAAAAGACAACTGATTGTCATAAAGTTCATTGAAAAAGTGGAAACCGAAGTCAATCTCTACGTGGTTCAACCTAAGGGCAAGCGCCTGAGGCTCAAACTGATTCCTCACATCTAATATACCATTTGTTACAACACGTCGGTTTCCATCCTTAGATTTTGTGATGCATGCATACTGGACAAAATAAGGTCTGCCCGAATTTTCACCATGATGAACATATTACCTGTCTGGAATTGCCACAACAATGCATAGAGCAAAACATAAGAAGTTATTATTGAACCAATTTGGAGGTAGATTCACATCAATAAAAGATCTCCTGTTTTGATACTCGAACCATGCTGGAATCTCGCTACCAGGATAATGAATAATAATACGTGGTGGAAATCCTTGATCAACCTAAATTAAGGAAACAATTAGTTTACAACATCCTTGATTTTACCATCAAGTAATTACAAACAAAAACCAAATTATTCCAAAAAATTAAAACACATTATCACATAAAAAATGGAGGCAGAGAAACAAACATGTTGATAAGTTATTTTCTTAATTGAAGCTGCTTGACCTTCTATTTCCAATAGACTATCTTCCACAAACTTGTCGAGTGAATTACAATCCAATTTGAAACAATTGATGAAATTAGCAATCATGATTTCAAAACCATCTAGTGCAAACATGTCATTATGAAATGAAGGACATGATAGTTGTTCCAATGATGGGCAATTGACTGCAGTTATACTTGCCCATGGAAGCTTCGGTAGAACTTTAAGCCTCTCGCAATAGCTGATGTTTAGCAACCGTAGCTTGGAGAGATTTATGATGCTTTCCGGTATACTTTCAATATTTGAGCAATTAGTGAGGCAGAAAGCTGCAAGATTTTTCCACTTGCAAACACTGCTTGGAAGACTTTTAAGCCTTGAACAGTCACTGAGATCCAAACGTCGTAGTCTGCAGAGATTCTCCGAAGATGAGGGGAGTTCTTCTTTTGGCATATCTTTTAATCTTAACCACTCAATATTATTTGGGAATTCTGGAAGCATCTTAAGTTTTGAGCAGCCAGTGATTGTAAGACTTGTTAGAGATTTCAAACCACTGAAATCTGGAATACCGGTAAGGCTTTTGCAACCACTAAATTCAAAGACTTCAGCTTAGTCAAATATTTATAAGATGATGGAATTTCACACAAACTCGTCAGCTCACGGAACTCTAATTTTTCAACATTGTTTAAGAGTTTTGGAGCCGCCTTGAGTTTGTTGCAACGGAAGACAGAAATCTCTTTTAGAGATTTCAAACCACTGCAATCTGTAATACTCTCCAGACAATAATCTCTAGATAAGTTGAAAAGAAAAATAGATTGCAGCTTAGGGAGATGTTGGACAGATGATGGAATTTCAGTCAAACTTGTACAACAAGATAGATCCAATATCTCCAGATTTGTGGCCTTTGAGAGATCTGGTAAACAAGTAAGGTGCTGGCACCCCTAAAGGTCAATGATTTTCAGATTATCAAGTTGCTGCAAGTAACCAAAAAAAAAAAAGACGATTAATATAATAATTAACACAAATTAGCACTGTTTACAAAATTAAATAAATAAAGTCATAATATAAATATCTGACATACCAGGGAACCACTCCATAGTTCTTTAACTTCGCTGAACATCATTCTAAGCTCCACAAGATTCTTTGAAAGAACAATTGATTGCAATGACTTCAAGGGACATCTATCCCAATTGAGATACCTTAAGTTAGTGAAAATAGATTCAAGGCCTTGAGAAACATGCACCTAATTATTCTTATAACAATTTGTGTTATAAAAATTCAGAAGTCTCAAGTTTTGCATATTTGCAAAAGCACGAGGATGTAAGTGTATATCTTCTGATTTTGACATATCCAAAGAGATCCCCTCAAGTGTTTTGGTTCTCTAATATATAGTAAAAAAAAAAATTAGTATCAAATATACATAAAAGGTATGTATTAAGAAAGCATAAGAATAAAAATAATTAAATATTGATATTCAAACTCCTAATACGTCAACCTATAATTATTAGTATATTAGTAAAAAATAATTTATCAAGTTTGTATTTTAAGAACATTTAACTCTAATTGAAAAGCTTTATCATTGACATACTATGCACTGGTCAAACCCACAAAAATGATATATTTTCGTTAAACCAAATTGGTGAGCTTATGCCAAAGACTAATATTTGAAGTGGCACTTTACAGATTACTACTACTATTGAATCTTACCGTTTCATTAGTCAACACATCATATATATCCTTGGGATGCCACAACCGAGTACGTTTGCTAGGATCATTGGTAGATTCTTGTCGGACAATCTCTTTGCCCATTGCTTGCAGCAAATCATGCATTGTAAGCATATTGTTTGATATGGTTATAAGAGATTTATCAATGAGAGCATCTATTCCGCTATCAGGGAAGAAGCCGCAAGCTTTCATGAATGCTTTTACGCAATCAACGTTCCACCATTTAAAAAAACATGCAATATCCAGAAATATATTTTGTTGATCATCATCTAGTTCTTCATAACTAATTTTCAATATTTCATGTATATTCCTATCAAAAATTTTTTCTAATTTTTCCATTGCACTCTCCCAAACTTCTTTTGTCTTACCGAACAATGAGGAACCCAAAACTTTAAGAGCTAGTGGAACGACTCCAACCATTTTAACTACTCTAGTTGATCGCTTTGTATAATCTACATTAGGACGGTTTTGTTTGAAGGCATTCCGACAGAAGAGCTTAACAACATCACTATAACATAATTCCTTAACCTCAAATATGTTATCATCCATGCAACAATTCTTGAGTACTTGTTTATCTCTTGATGTTATAATGATTTGAATTTTTGAATCATTACACCTTAAATTTCCAATAAGAAGTTCTACTTGTCTAAAATCACTTACATCATCCAAAATAATGAGAAACTTCTTGCGCCTCATTTTCTTCATGAATGTACCAATATGTACATTTTCATCCCCTAATAATGTAGAAAGAAGCCCCCGTCGCAAGCAATTTAGTCCGAAGTGTTGTTTTGAGGCTTCTCTAACACTATCAGAAAAGTAAAGAGCATCAAATTTACAAGAGATTTTTTCAAATAAAGCATTGGCAAGAGTTGTCTTGCCTATACCCCCAAATCCCCATATTCCTACAATGCCTCTCCCTAACATGGTTTCAAGTTCTTTGATACTTGAATCTATTCCGACTAGATCCTTGTTGTGACATGGGGGCATATTGTTCAGCCTCTTCAAAACATATTCAACAATATTTTCTACTAGTTTAGACTCCGGCCTAACAATTATACGAAAAACCAATAGTAAGTAAAACTGAATGTAATTCTCTCTAGAGGAATTAAACATAGAAAGATGAACTTAAAGGATAAAAATGATGTAGATCTGGACAAATATATATATATATATATATAAACTTACTTAATAATACGTGAATCAAACCCAGATAGATTGGCTGCTTCCTTGAGGGCCCACCTCCATGTCTGCACTTTGTCTAAATTCTCCTTAAAACGTCGTTCATGCTTAGCAAATGCAATTGCATAACTCTCAGTTTGATTCCTCACATGAGATGGATCTATTTCATAGAAAACTGGAATTACAATTTGTCCATGGTTTTTCTTGCATTCAAGGATCTTCACAAGTTCTTCCAGACACCATCTGGAATTAGCATAGTTTGCAGAGAAAATGATAACAGAAATTTGTGACTCTTCAATGGCTTGGAGAAGAGATGGAGAGATTTCGTCTCCGCTTCTAAGTTGATTATCAATGAAAGTTTCAATTCCTTTGTCATCAAAAGCTTTGTAAAGATGGCTGGTGAAATTATTGCGAGTATCCTCGCCTCTTAAGCTGAGAAAAACTTCATACTTGATTTCAGTGCGATGAGGAGAAGAAGGAGGAGAAGGAGGAGGAGGAGGAAGTGAAAGAAGAGGAGAAGAATAATATGAGTGAACTAAACCCGTTGATGATCAGAGAGTGAGAGTTGAGATGTGGAAATGTGGATTAATCAATCTAGCGGGTGAATTCCTTATAAATATTACTCTAGTTATTTATTTTCATTGATGTTGGAGTCTTCAGGTCCAATTTCGTGGTGCATGCAAAGCTGCTTCGTGGAAGCTTCCTTGACATTTCAATTAACATTGCACCACCTTGTGTCTTAGTTTAAAATGGTAATTAGCTTAGAGTATATCAATTATGCATTTATGCTAATACGTACATGCATTGAGAGAAATTTTTAACGTCATTAATTGAATTTTTTCTTCAACGTATTATACGTGTATGTTCCAACCATTTAAATCACACTACAAATGACATAACCCAATTATATAACAAATAATTGAATTTTTGCTGTCATCAACACACTTTCACTCGCTTTTTCAAAAAAAAAAAAAAAAAAAAACAAAACAAAAAAAAAAAAAAAACACTTTCACTCTACACTTCATTTTTTTTTTTTTTTTAAATATGGAAAACACTTTACACTGTTTCTTATAAGACACATTCACGCGTAAAAGAAATGTTGATTCCTGTTATGATTGCTTAGCTAGAAAGTAGAGAGATCATAATTCCACTTGACGTGATCAACCATTTCTCCGGGGAAGTTTATTTTAATTTCCAAAGGCATATAATATAGGGATAAGGACAAAAGTGGCATATTTAAGTAGTGACTTAACATTTATGTCCCTTTTGAGAAAATGTGACAATAGAATCCCAAATGATATGTAAAAGTACCAAAATACCCTTTCAGTAAAAATGTGTAATAATAGTGTTTCTTTTGAAAAAAACCTGTTCCCCCCAATATCAAACCTTAAAAAAACCGTTTGCCTCCCAAGAAAAACCGTTTGCCTCCCAAAAAAAACCTTGTTCCTCCCAAAAGCAACAGCAGCCTCTACCTCCCCCAAAATCAACACTCGCCGTCGTCTGTCCGTACCGTGCACAGAGCCACATAGCGCCGTCATCGTCGTCTGCCCTTTGCCATCGAGTTGTCTGTGTCAGTGTTGCATGCGCGGCACTGGACACTCATCTCCTCACTGTGAAAGTCGAAGTTGTTGCCTCCCCCGCCGTTGGTCGCTTTGGTGTTCCCTTCCTTAGGCGGAGCCGCTGTGCCCTTGAGTTCTTTTGGTCACTCGCACAGGAGACTTTGTTTGGTCGCTACGAAACGCGAAGCCCCTATCTCCCCCTCTATTGGCCGCTACTGTCTACCTTCCTCACACAGAAACTGGTACATCACACAACTTGTATTTCAGATTTTTGAAGCATAGTTTGGCTTGAGTTCTACATTGCTGTCCAAATTTGGCTTTGCTTCATGTTTCGAACTTTGCTTGTAATATGAAAGTTTGGTTCTTTACTCTGTTGTGATAAATGATTTGTAAAAATGAGTTATGAAAGTGACTAAAGGTGTAAGCTTTGCCTTTGTTGAATGAAACTGATTTATGTGTTTGAAGTAGTGATGGAAATTGACAAATGGGGTATTAGTTTTGTGTGACATGTACTACTTGTCAATTTTTATAACAAAATGGAAACAATAATCTCTGTTACTATGTATTCTGAACTTGGAAATTAGAACATGCTTTGAAATGAGAATATGACTAGTGTTTCTAACACAAGTGGTGTCATTGGTTTATGGAGAAAATCGGTATCCAAAACACTAATCACACCAAGGTGCGAGTGTTAATAATACTAGTTATGTCGGTGTGATTAGTGGTGCTGTGGATATATGCAAAAGCCAGTAGTATTATTAACACTCGCACCTTGGTGTGACTAGTGCTTTGGTTACTACTTTTTATCTTAAACTCATGACATTACTAGTCACACCGAGGTAACTAGCATTATTAACACTCTTTTTTTTCGTCTTCTCTTCTAGGTCCCTTTCCACGCTCTATGATGAAAAGATAAACACTAAAGGGCTTTTGGCTAATATAGTTTACTTTCTACGTTATCAATTAAGGTAAAGAGCTTGCAATTAATTATATATATATTTTTATTTGTTTGCAGATGAAAAATATTAACTATGATCAATTTTTGAAGATACCTAGATCAGAATAGGTATCAGGGAGGTCGATTAACATGCACTCCAAGTTCGACGTGATAGGCTTGATTGAAAATATATTACGTCAGGAAGGGGAGTACGAACAAGCTGAAGAAACAATTTTCAGGTATTTATTAAAAATACCTGCTCAACACATGTTTGCTGTCCGGTTGATTCAGCAATTACTTCAAAGAGAAATTAACTTGGAAGGAGCAAGTCCGGATGAAATGTGGTTTTCCATTGGGGGCATGAAGAGTAGGTTTTCCCATGTTGAGTTTTGTCTAATGACCGGATTACGTTTTGGTCCATTACTTGATATTCTTGAACGACCATATGTCATGGTACCTGGGGGGATACATGATCGATATTTTGATGGGAAAATACCATTGCCGCTTTCCGAGATACACAACCATCTTGCCACCAAGGAATTTCACCAAGAAGGAGATTGTTTGAAGATGGCCCTTGTGTTGCTAGCAAACATCGTATTATTTGGGCAACTTTCGAAGGGCAAAACGACATTATGGTTGTTAATGTTGGTAGAGAATATAGATGAGTGGAATGCATTTCCATGGGGACATTATATTTTCAAGTTAACGTTGTAATATTTGAGAAAAGCGGTTGGAAAAAGAAATTTTTATGGGTTTCCTTATGCTTTATAGGTTGGTTTTTATTTGTTTTGTTTCATGTGTTGATGTATATTTTATATGTTTATGTTTTGTATTATAATATTGAACTTGTAGTCATTTTTGTATTTACAGATATGGGCGATGGAGAACATCCCATCAATGAGAGAAATGTTAGCTACTCGGGAATCGAGTGGTAAATACCCAAGAATGTTGAAATGGAGTTTCAATCGGCGCTCAAAAACTTTTCAGCAGAACCTTAAACAAATAGAGGAGCGTGGAGATGTAAGATTGAAAAACGGTTATTATATTTTAGCAGTTTTGATTGTTTCTAACATTTGAATATTTTGGTTATAGTTTGTTCCAGCTCGTGAGTTCTTCAGACCAAAGAGGGAGGAGACCCGCCGAGATTACTGAAAGGGTATTAAGACCAATTTGGATGAAGGTGTGGAATTTGTTCCACTCACAGTAGTGGATTCTGATGAAGGTGATAATGATACCGGTGTGAGTAGTCCAATACGTCGTCGTGAGAGACAGAAGAAACGGTCGCGTACTTCAAATCCATCTCCCCCCACCCCTCCAGCAGCAGAGGACTCAATACCATCGAATACCTCTGCCGAAGTTAGTACACTTCATTAAACCATTATTACGTAAAAGCTCATGTTTTTTTTTATCCTTTGAATATCATTGTTCTTCTATGTAGGGATTGGAGAAATTAATGGAGTTAGTGAAGAATGCAATGGAGGAAATCCTGCGACGTATGGAGGACTATATTGATAAAAAGTTGGAGGCATTAGAGGGTCGATTAAATGAGCGTATTGATAAACATTTGAAAATCGTCAGCAATATTCAGCTGATCAGGTATCTGCACAATATTGCCAGTTACTATGCTTTTGTAATGCTCGCATGTTCATCGAATGTAACCAACTTTCGTTGAATTAGGCTGATGGTCATGATTATCCATTCTCTGCTGATGGGATGCAAGATGATGTCCAAGCTGCCCATAGGACATCCTTTGTCGCACAATCAGTTCCTACAAATGCAGTAGTGACTCCCCCACCTACTGAGCAGGCACAATCAGGAGGGCTACCAGAGGTCCGAAATAAGGAGGCACTGTATGTTTATCAGAAAAAGGGAAAAGGAAGGACAAGGAATGATAGTCAGGGGTTGTTGGCAACTCGGTTGGAGGAATTGTATAGTGAAGGGTTTAATCTTGATAGTGCTGTTAATATGATGGCTGAGGATGTCAAGTGGGTAATGATAATGATGTCATATTTGCGGATGCTCCCCGTCCGGAGACACAGGCTGATCGAACCGTTAGAGTAAAGATTGCATCAAAATATTGTGCTTCTTCGTACATCAATCCTTGGGCAACAAAGTCTGCAATACTGTCCATGAAGAAAAACGAATATAAAGCATACAAGAAAGCAAAAAATCCTACAGCCCTGTGAGTATATTTATGATTTCTGTTAAATAGAAGTCAATTTGAAGGTTTTTTTATTAATGATTTCTATTCATTTTAGACTAAATATTGGCACCGAGTTGTTTGCGGATTGGAATTTCTTTATCGAGTTGGAGAAGACTTTAGAATGGATGTCAAATGAAGTGAGTAACTCGTTGAATATGTCAGCATTGGCTTTATATTTGAATATATGTTACCAAATTTTATGTATAAGTTTACTTTTGTTAATTTGACAAAATATTGTTTTCGTTTGAATATAGCACATTGATGGGATTCTAGCACTTTTTGGCAAGCGGAGAAACGAGTACCCCAGTCTATTTTATGATGATATTGCAGTGTTGTGTGTTGATTTCTTTGTAAGTTTAGGTTCTTATGTCATTTAATTAGAATTTATTATAACATTGATGTACAATCTCATTTTTTGTGACATGTTATGGTATAATTTACAATCAAAACTATTAGAGGCTTGGAAGGAAATTCATCCAGATGTGCAAGAACCATTTACTGGTCAATTTGATGCATTATCGTTCAATGCCCCTGATGATTGGATACTATATGGTACAGGAGAAAAGCCGGCATGGGGGAAGAGATGGACACTTGTAAACACAGTAAGTATGCCTTAATGACCAAACACAATGTTGTGTCACCATGGTTTCATGTAATTTTTTGTTGTTTGTTATACAGTTGTTAATTCCGTGTGCGGTTGGATCCCCTGATGGTCATTGGATCTTATGTAAGGTAGATTTATCACAGTGAAGTATTGTTATATATGATTTGTTGTCACATAAGATCCCAACCGAGTCGACATATAGAGAGAACCAGGTGATGCCTTTGCGGTACTTGTTACCTTCTGTGTTGGCAAAGTCAGGTTATTTTGAGGAGAAACACATGGAGAGGAGAGGGGACTACTTTACTGTACTTCCCTTGAACCACAAAAGCATACCATCTCAAAAGGATAACAGTAGCTATGGTGGATTTGTATGTAAGTATGTCGACTGTATCATTAGGAAAGGTTTATCATGGAATTGGGGGTTGTCGGAAGTTCACAAGATGAGAAGGGAATATGCCTTTGCCATTTTTTGTAATGCTGTTGAGGCAAATGACATGTAATTGGGGTTTACATTGCCATATTCATTTATCAACATGTATATATATATATATATATAAAGTTATTTACAGGTCCAACGTTACCTTTGTGTTTTTTGCTTAAATATTTTGTGTGATATTTGAGGTGTTATGTTAAAGTTGGGCTATCCCTTTTATAATCTTGGAAAAAACCAGTAGCAAAAACACTAGTCACACCAAGGTAGGGAGTGTGATTAATACCAGTTCTGTATGGTGTGACTAGTGGTGCAATAGGATGATGTGGATATAGTATCCCTCAGAGAAATGTTTTGATATCAATTATGTGCCCAAAGAAGTTAAGTCTTGCTACACCTCCAAGTGGCCCTGCATCTTCTGTTGATGCTTATGAAAAGCTGCTTTCTTCAATTCCAGATTTCTCAGACGTTGGGAATCTTTTCATGGTTCAGTGACCAAATTTTCAGCTACATTTTTTCTAATTTTCTTTTTATACATACCAGTCCTCAGCATCTGTGGAGCTCACTAAAGCAGAAACAGAATATGCAATTAATGTTGTTAAGCACATTTTTTATAGGCATGTTGTGTGAAGAGTGTGAGTAATACCAGTTCCGTCTGGGTGTGATTAGTGGTGCATTAGGTTGATGGTCGATTAAACCAGTAGAGGAAGTACTAGTCACACCAGGTGACGAGTGTGATTAATACCAGTTCTGTCTGGGTGTGATTAGTGGTGCATTAGGCTGATGGTCGATTAAACCAGTAGAGGAAGCACTAGTCACACCAGGTGATGAGTGTGATTAATACCAGTTCTGTCTGGGTAATGAGATTCAACAGAAGTTGAAAAGTCACGTTCAAACGAATAACCTATGGTAATGAGATTCAACAATGATCAGATACAAGCATGACACAACATTAACTCAGCAAAATAAGCCAAAAAAAAAAAATCAAAAATTTGAAGAAAGAAATCAGAAGCTTACTGTGAATCCTTGATATAATGATAAGAGCAACGACTGGAAGTGTGGATTTCGTGAGTTCTCTGAAATTTGGTTGCTTGGTTGCTTTAAAAGAAAATGACAGATGAAAGAAGAAAATGAAAAGGGTCCATCGGTTTATATAGACAATCAAGCGTGAACCCCAACCGTCAGATCTTTGAAAAGTGTAACCGTCATAAATCTGATGGTGCAGCGTGAAGTACGGCTTTGAAATCATACAGCCGTCAGTTGAAAGACGTGCGCATTAAATACGCGTGTAAGGGACGTACATGCGTCGTTTCAATTACCTTCTGCATGACTGCCACGTGTCGCAACTGAAAAAGTGGAATTTGAAAATGCACAGAAGCAATTATGAAGGTTAGCGTGACAAGGAAGCTAGCTTTTACCAGCAAACTCGAGCTCCCAGCTCGCAGAAGCGAACTGAGAGCCCACTGGTATTAATCACACTCGTCACCTGGTGTGACTAGTGCTTCCTCTACTGGTTTAATCGACCATTAGCCTAATGCACCACTAATCACACCCAAACAGAACTAGTATTACTAACACTCTTCACTCAACATGCCTATCAAAAATGTGCTTAACAACATTAACTGCATATTCTGTTTCTACTTCAGTGAGCTCCACAGGTGCTGAGGACCGGTATGTATAAAAAGAAAATTAGAAAAAATGTAGATGAAAATTTGGTCACTGAACCATGAAAAGCTTCCCAACGTTTAAGAAATCTGAAATTAAAGAAAGCAGCTTTTCATAAGCATCAACAGAAGATGCAGGGCCACTTGGAGGTGCAGCAAGACTTAACTTCTTTGGGCACAGAATTGATATCAAAACATTCCTCTGAGGGGTACTATATCCACATCATCCTATTGCATCACTAGTCACACTAGACAGAACTGGTATTAATCACACTCCCCACCTTGGTGTGACTAGTGTTTTTGCTACTGGTTTTCAAGATTATAAAACATAGCACAAGTTAACTAGCGACAACAGAACCTGTTTTCATACAAATCCAACAGAATGTGACTACTGTGATTAACAAGATCACCAAACACAGACACAAACTAGTTTATTAGTAAATGAAGATAGTTTTGCATTTGTTACAAATCAAAACAACGATATTTCAACAACCAAAATATAAGGTTATGGTTGACATTGTTCTGGTACAGTGGGTCGGGGAGCATTCTTACAAGTCTTGCTATTGTGTCCTACTTGATGGCAGGTCCGACACTTTCTTTGTCTTCTTACTTGGGTAACGGATGCTTCACTATTGTTCATAGGGGGTCGTTGAGATGGATGTGGATTACGACAGTTTTGTCGATAGTGGCCTTTTTGCCCACAATGGGAGCATTTCAAAACCCTCTTCTCGCCAGCAGATGGAATCCTTTTCTTTCTAGGCCTGCCAGCTTGCGGACGCCATGGTGGTGGTAAAACAATCATGTTTCGGATGTCTTCTGGAACTGTCCATTCATCTGGGTCAGGAACCGGGAAGATAGCACCAATATATGCAGCCAATAGATTGAGTGTTTTGTAACAGTCGGATATGTAGGGGATGAATGACCCATTACAATACCTATACAACCGAAAACAATATTAAACTTTTATTCTACAATTAGAGCAAAACCTCGCAAATATTATGGTCTTACCTTAGCACCGCAAGTGCATGTGAACATGGTAAAAGATCCATCTGGAATGCCACACAAGTACACGTCCTTTCAGTTAGATTGACAATAGTCTTCCTACTCCCAGCCTTTACAGCGTACTTGCTATCATCGATTGGTGTAACCGTGTAAGTTTGTGAGTCTCTAGTATACTCTGCAATTTTCTTCTCTGCCCATTGTGTTATCTCTGCTGACATTTTTTCTACATTCTTCCGACAGTCATAAAACCATCTTTGCATCATACCCCTTATATACTCAACCAAAGTCGTTAATGGATATTGGCGAGCTTTAACCAAGCATGCGTTCATGCATTCAGCAATGTTGGAAGTTAAAATCCAGTAGCGCCTTACTGGAGTCATTGCCAATGCCCATCTATGTGGTCTAAGTTCGATTAATTCTCTATGCGCCGTTAGGTGTATTTTGCTAAGGTCTTCCATCATGGCCCAAAACTTGGATTGATGATAACATCTTGATGCGCGATGGAATAATCCGGTGACAGTCTTATTTTTGTAGGAATTTTTCACATTTTGTGTCATGTGATACATGCAAAGGCCATGATGTGCATCGGGGTACACTTTTTCCATGGCTACTTTAATTCCAAGATGCCGGTCGGATATGAACATGCAATTCTCTGGACACCCAATTACATTTCTCAACTTTGTTAAAAACCATGACTATGATTTCTCATCTTCAACATCCCCAAACCCAAATGCTAAGGGATACACTTGCTCGTTTGCATCTTTACATGCTGCAATGAACATAATCCCACCAAATTTTCCTTTCAAATGTGTTTCATCAATGGCAATAACTGGTCTAATCACTTGACGAAACCCAGATATACTAACACCATAAGCAATAAACATGTATAGAAACTGGTTGCTGTCATTTGTCTCAATGTTTGTGACTGTACCTGGGTTAGCTAACTCCAATTGATAATAATACGCAGGCAACTGTTCAAATGACAACTTTGCAGACCCAAAAACATTGTCTTCAGCATGATCTTTAGCTCTCCGAATTAATTATATGGCAAAGTAACTCCATAATTAACTTGAATTTCTGCCTGGATGTCTTTGGATTTCATGCTTTGACCACTGACTTGCAATTTCGGAGTGATAAGGTCTCCGATTAATTTTGCACTCACTTTTCTACACCGTCGATGTACACTATCAAGCGAACAACAATGTTGTTTTCGGAATTTTCGCACCTCCCAGTGGTCTCCAATCTTGGTTTTGATGGCTACAAGCTGAAATTTACAGTTCTCATCCTTGCACCTAACATCATAACGGATGTTGTTTGATTTCTTGACCTTTTTACGAAAACCTTCCTTCAATGCATACATCTCTACAGCTTTACCCATATCACGCTTTGAAGGAAATATTTTCCCTCTGAAAAAATGATGGTCTTCTCTTTCTGACACTTCAGTGGCGATTGTACGAAATGCGGAAAGATCTATTCCAGGGATGCGCCATTCACTGGTTACTCTTTGTTGCCTGTTATTATCATCATTGGCTTGACGTTCACACCTACTGCCATCATCCCTAACATCACGAACATTATCATTATCTATATCACAATCCTCATCACGAACATCATGATTAAATCCACCACCACCACTGTCAGCATCACCACCTAAATCTTCTGCCATAACTGCATGTCGACTTCCTCCATCTCCTCTGAAAATATTAGTGGCTATAGGAATACTTTTAGCTGGACAATAGTAGTCCGAAAACTCGTCTGAATCAATGTCATCCAACCAATGTTCTGTAGAACGATTATACTCACTGTCATTTAAGTTGTACTCACCGTGTGAGTCAACATTATCTTCTTTTTCTTCATCATCATCATCATCATCATCATCATCATCACCATCATCTTCATCTTCTTCTTCTTCATCTATGTCTTCACATTCATCTTCAATGTTATGATCCTCATGGATTGGAACTTCGTTGCTTGACGAAACAGACTTGAATTGAGAAACTAATTCAACAAACTTTGGTGTTGTGGCTGGTTTATTCCATGGATTTGTGATTGGCTTGATAATTGGATTTACGGTTAGATTGGTAGCTGTATGAAGATTGGTTGTTGAATTTGTTGTTGGATTGGTACTTGAACATTTCCTTTCTTTGTCAGACAGTCATTTAGATTGTTTGGAACAACAGTTACGTAAACTTTAGGATTTTTCTCATGTAGCCAGAAAGACACAGCTTTATCGGTTGTTAATTTTGGAATGGCAGGTCTATCGGAAGTCTCCACCAATATGTGTAAGTCAAATGTACTCTTTGTTATATCAACTCGAACAATATTCTCAACGGTCTTCTTTAAGTCATCAAGTGTCGCATTCGTCGAAACAAATGCTATTTCTGATTCACCACTCTCATACTTATAACCAATCCATTGTCCACCATGGGTGACTATAATTCTAGTTTCATCCATGTCACTGTACACAAATAAATGATCGAATTTATTAATGGAGGACTAAATCAAGACTAGCAATATATCATTACTCATACTTTGATACAATTAAGTAATTAAAGTACTAAATAAATGCTCATAATATGATACTAATAGTGACGCCAAGGTGATATGCATTAATAACACTAGTTACCTCGGTCTGACTAGTGTTTTGGCTACTGTTTTTTTTTTTTTCCATAAACCTATGATACCACTAGTCACACTAAGGTAACAAGCGTTATTCACACTCGTCACCTTGGTATGACTAGTGTTTTGGCTACTGTTTTTTTTTTTTCCATAAACCTATAATACCACTAGTCACACTAAGGTAACAAGTGTTATTCACACTCGTCACCTTAGTATGACTAGTGTTTTGGCTACTGTTTTTTTTTTTTCTATAAACCTATTATACCACTAGTCACACTAAGGTAACAAGCGTTATTCACACTCGTCACCTTGGTATGACTAGTGTTCTAGGTACTGGTTTTTTCCATCAAGTCATGACACCATTACTCACACCAAGGTAACTAACATTATTAACACTCGTCAGCTTGGTGTGACTAGTGTTTTGCCTACTGTTTTTTTTTTTTTTCCATAAACTCATATCACCACTAGTCACACTAAGTTAACTTGTGTTAATAATGCAAGTCATCTTGGTATGACTACTGTTTTCGTCTTTGGTTTTTTAACTAAGTCTTGCCATCACTAATCAAACCAAGATAACTTGCATTAATAACGTCGTACATGTGTACCATTTCTATCAACATACATAGAAATACTAAGTTCATAAACCTAAAGCCAATTTCTACGGCTCAATATCAGCATACCTAACCACAATAACTAATAACAACTGAAAAATAAGTGTTCAAAAGTTAAGATACATTACCCGTAGTGCAGAAGAAGATTATGGATGGTGGATGGAAAGAATGGTTACTAGTGGATGGTGGATGGAATTTGTCGCGCAAAAGAGAATGACGATAGATGGCAGATGGTGGCTATGAAGAAGAAAATGAAGCTGGATGGTGGCTGTGAAGATGAAAATGAAGCTGGATGGTGGCTATGAAGACGAAAATGAATGGATGGTGGATGGTGGCTGTGAAGACGAAAATGAAGCTGGATGAAGCTGGATGGTGGCTGTAAAGATGAAAATGAAGCTGGATGGTGGCTGTGAAGACGAAAATAAAGCTGGATGGTACAGACGAGAATTAAGCTGGAAGTAGACGAGAATGAAGATCGATGGTGGACGGTGGTTGTGAAGAAGACGAGAATGAAAGAGTAAGAGGAGTAGCAGAAGAGTCACCAGTTTTAACGAGAATGAAGATCGAGGGTGCAGGGTGGCTGTGAAGAAGACGAGAATGAAAGAGTAAGAGGAGCAGCAGAGGAGAGAAATACTCAAATAACAAAGTCACCGGTTTTAATTTTAGAAAGGGTATTTGTGTCCAAAAAAATAGGGCTTGAGACACAATTGTTAACTTTATTGAAATGGGATAAAATTGTCAATCCAATAATTGAAAGTGCCACCTGCTGACATTTCCTCTATAATATATTTACTGGCACCAACCAGTCCACTCATTTGGTTGAAAAAATTGGTCCACTTTTGTATATGGGCTACCCCTTTTTTTTTCTTGGTTTTTTGAAACTCTGTGGGCTACTTTTATTCATGACCCTTTTATCATCACATCTTTTATTTATTTATTTATTTAAATTAAGGAAAATTACACAACCCCCCCCCCCCCCCCCCCCCCCTTTAAAAAAAAAAGGGCCCTTAAAATCTAAATCTCCATTTTCTCTATTTATAAAATCTCTAAAAACAAAATAAAAAGTTTTCATCTTTAACTACCCTTTATCAAAACAAACCAAAGTTTCCAATTAGGATTTGAAGTTGGAGCATTCATATTTGATTATAATAATAACAATATCATTTTTTAATTAAAGTGTTAATAATTTAATTTAAGGGTAATATTATAATATTAAAAATATATAAATTAAGGGGTGTGCATACAATTTTAGAGGGATGAAAATATCACCACTCTATTATAGGTGAAAAGCAGCCCAGCTCAAGAGCCATGAATGATTGCAACTCCATCAGCATTCGTCTCTGGCAGCTCCCATCAAAAAAATAAAAGTTCCAGCACCATTCAATAATTCAAGCAATTTATTGTGATGTGGTTCCACCTTATTTAACTTATTCAATCGAAACTAACCAAAACTTAATTTAAAGCGTATGGCATGTGTGAAATAATTGTGAATTGTTTAGCAGCTTGGACCTAAAAATCATGTTTACTGTAATATTTATACACCATTAAAGTTATATATACGCTCCTTTCATAATTGTATCCCATTAAAATCTATTTTATGAAAAAAAATATATACATAATAACAACTCACTTGATATGAAAAGGTTTGTTTCTTTAATTTTATTATGTTATATTTCTTAATGAAATATCGTTAAATTATTTTTTGGAATAAAATATATATTTTTTGAAATATTTAACGGGATGTACTTATTAAAGGGTGCCCCAATTTATAATCAACAGTTAATTGTTTGAGAAATTATAGTTAGGAATTGATACAGCCTCACACTATTATTCCTGTTTTCAAACAAAGTCGGGCTTCTATTTTCATCTTCTCACATTTGGTTGGTAATTGACAATTTTGAAGTTTCAGGCCTATTATGCCTGAAACTTCATTTCCTTGTTGGAATTTTATGTGGATAAACTTGTATCAAAGGTGTGAACATTGAAAGGACTGAAGTAAAAATAATTAATTTGCTCATGACTAATGACTAAACTCTCGTAAAAGTTTTTTTCTCCTGGTGAGAGATCGTGAGATAGAGAGAGAAAAACACAGTGAAAGAGAGAAAGGGAAGAAAGTGGGTTTGGTCAGCATTCAGAGAGAGAGAAAGAGAGAGATTGATGAGATTTTGAAAAAATAATTATTTTTATTTTATTTAATAATTAAAAATTTTATTTTCCCATCCTTCTGTCCTTTTTAAATGAATTCACCTTTATATCTTTTACAAGTTAACGGAACCGTCAGTTTACTAATAGAAATTATCAGCCCTCTAACGGCTGAACCATTTTGAATAAAAATTTTAATATCATGGGTGGTTTAATATTATTTTCAAATCCAGAGTAAATTGATAATAACCCTTGTTTAATTTTGCATACTATATGGAGGGATTAGGAACCCCAATAGCATTTGGCATTCAAATCACGAAGTAGTATTGTCTAGGTATGACAATTTTTTATTTTATCTTTTTTTTTTTTTATTCTCTATAGCATTCAAATGCTTCATTATGTTTTAACTTTTAAGTGATAACAACATCTATATAATATACTAGACAAAAAATATTAAAAAAAAAAAACACCAATATAATATAGAGGAACTAGAAGAGAGGAGAAGAAAAACAAGGAAAACCTAAACCCATTGATGACCGCAATGACTAAGGAGACAAGGAGTGATAATTTTTTAATTTATTATTTTTACAATCAAAGTGGTAAAAGTCGATTTTTTGGACAATTGTGTTTTGGTTCATAATTTTCTGAAAATATATATATATATATATTTGTAAATGTATTGGAAATTATAGTTAGTAATTGATACAGCTTCACATTCTATTATCCTGTTTTCAAACAAAGTCGGGCTTCTATTTTCATCTTCTCACATTTGGTTGGTAATTGACAATTTTGAAGTTTCAGGCCTATTATGCTTGAAACTTCATTTCCTTGTTGGAATTTTATGTGGATAAACTTGTATCAAAGGTGTGAACATTGAAAGGACTGAAGTAAAAATAATTAATTTGCTCATGACTAATGACTAAACTCTCGTAAAAGTTTTTTTCTCCTGGTGAGAAATCGTGAGATAGAGAGAGAAAAACACAATGAAAGAGAGATTGTGAGAGAAAGGGAAGAGAGTGGGTTTGGTCAGCATAGAGAGAGAGAGAGATTGATGAGATTTAGAAAAAATAATTATTTTTATTTTATTTAATAATAAAAAATTTTATTTTCCCATCCTTCTATCCTTTTTAAAAGAATTCACCTTTATATCTCTTACAAGTTAACGGAACCATCAGTTTACTAATAGAAATTATCAGCCCTCCAACGGCTGAACCATTTTGAAAAATAATTTTAATATCATGGGTGGTTTAATATTATTTTCAAATCCATAGGTAAATTGATAATAACCCTTGTTTAATTTTGCATACTATATGGAGGGATTGGGAACCCAATAGCATTTGGCATTCAAATCACGTAGTATTCTCTAGGTATGGCAATTTTTTATTTTATCTTTTTTTTTTTTTAATTCTCTATAGCATTCAAATGCTTCATTATGTTTTAACTTTTAAGTGATAACAACATCTATATAATATAGTAGTCAAAAAATATTAAAAAAAAAAAACACCAATATAATATAGAGGAACCGAAAGGGAGGAGAAGAAAAACAAGGAAAACCTAAACCCATTGATGACCGCAACGACTAAGGAGACAAGGAGTGATAATTTTTTAATTTATTATTTTTACAATCAGAGTGGTAAAAGTTGATTTTTTGGGCAATTGTGTTTTGGTTCATAATTTTCTGAAGAAATATATATATATATATATATATATTTGTAAATGTATTGGAAATTATAGTTAGTAATTGATACAGCTTCACATTCTATTATCCTGTTTTCAAACAAAGTCGGGCTTCTATTTTCATCTTCTCACATTTGGTTGGTAATTGACAATTTTGAAGTTTCAGGCCTATTATGCTTGAAACTTCATTTCCTTGTTGGAATTTTATGTGGATAAACTTGTATCAAAGGTGTGAACATTGAAAGGACTGAAGTAAAAATAATTAATTTGCTCATGACTAATGACTAAACTCTCGTAAAAGTTTTTTTCTCCTGGTGAGAAATCGTGAGATAGAGAGAGAAAAACACAATGAAAGAGAGATTGTGAGAGAAAGGGAAGAGAGTGGGTTTGGTCAGCATAGAGAGAGAGAGAGATTGATGAGATTTAGAAAAAATAATTATTTTTATTTTATTTAATAATAAAAAATTTTATTTTCCCATCCTTCTATCCTTTTTAAAAGAATTCACCTTTATATCTCTTACAAGTTAACGGAACCATCAGTTTACTAATAGAAATTATCAGCCCTCCAACGGCTGAACCATTTTGAAAAATAATTTTAATATCATGGGTGGTTTAATATTATTTTCAAATCCATAGGTAAATTGATAATAACCCTTGTTTAATTTTGCATACTATATGGAGGGATTGGGAACCCAATAGCATTTGGCATTCAAATCACGTAGTATTCTCTAGGTATGACAATTTTTTATTTTATCTTTTTTTTTTTAATTCTCTATAGGATTCAAATGCTTCATTATGTTTTAACTTTTAAGTGATAACAACATCTATATAATATAGTAGTCAAAAAATATTAAAAAAAAAAAACACCAATATAATATAGAGGAACCGAAAGGGAGGAGAAGAAAAACAAGGAAAACCTAAACCCATTGATGACCGCAACGACTAAGGAGACAAGGAGTGATAATTTTTTAATTTATTATTTTTACAATCAGAGTGGTAAAAGTTGATTTTTTGGGCAATTGTGTTTTGGTTCATAATTTTCTGAAAAAAAAATATATATATATTTGTAAATGTATTGGAAATTATAGTTAGTAATTAATACAGCTTCTCATTCTATTATCCTGTTTTCAAACAAAGTCGGGCTTCTATTTTCATCTTCTCACATTTGGTTGGTAATTGACAATTTTGAAGTTTCAGGCCTATTATGCTTGAAACTTCATTTCCTTGTTGGAATTTTATGTGGATAAACTTGTATCAAAGGTGTGAACATTGAAAGGACTGAAGTAAAAATAATTAATTTGCTCATGACTAATGACTAAACTCTCGTAAAAGTTTTTTTCTCCTGGTGAGAAATCGTGAGATAGAGAGAGAAAAACACAATGAAAGAGAGATTGTGAGAGAAAGGGAAGAGAGTGGGTTTGGTCAGCATTGAGAGAGAGAGAGAGATTGACGAGATTTTGAAAAAATAATTATTTTTATTTTATTTAATAATTAAAAATTTTATTTTCCCATCCTTCTGTCTTTTTTAAATGAATTCACCTTTATATCTCTTACAAGTTAAACAGAACCGTCAGTTTACTAATAGAAATTATCAGCCCTCTAACGGCCGAACCATTTTGAATAATAATTTTAATATCATGGGCAGTTTAATATTATTTTCAAATCCATAGGTAAATTGATAATAACCCTTGTTTAATTTTGCATACTATATGGAGGGATTGGGAACCCAATAGCATTTGGCATTCAAATCACGTAGTATTCTCTAGGTATGGCAATTTTTTATTTTATCTTTTTTTTTTTAATTCTCTATAGCATTCAAATGCTTCATTATGTTTTAACTTTTAAGTGATAACAACATCTATATAATATAGTAGTCAAAAAATATTAAAAAAAAAAAAACACCAATATAATATAGAGGAACCGGAAGAGAGGAGAAGAAAAACAAGGAAAACCTAACCCATTGATGACCGCAATGACTAAGGAGACAAGGAGTGATAATTTTTTAATTTATTATTTTTACAATCAGAGTGGTAAAAGTTGATTTTTTGGGCAATTGTGTTTTGGTTCATAATTTTCTGAAAAAAAACATATATATATATATATTTGTAAATGTATTGGAAATTATAGTTAGTAATTGATACAACCTCACACTATTATTCCTATTTTCAAACAAAGTCGGGCTTCTATTTTCATCTTCTCACATTTGGTTGGTAATTGACAATTTTGAAGTTTCAGGCCTATTATGCTTGAAACTTCATTTCCTTGTTGGAATTTTATGTGGATAAACTTGTATCAAAGGTGTGAACATTGAAAGGACTGAAGTAAAAATAATTAATTTGCTCATGACTAATGACTAAACTCTCGTAAAAGTTTTTTTCTCCTGGTGAGAAATCGTGAGATAGAGAGAGAAAAACACAATGAAAGAGAGATTGTGAGAGAAAGGGAAGAGAGTGGGTTTGGTCAGCATTGAGAGAGAGAGAGAGATTGACGAGATTTTGAAAAAATAATTATTTTTATTTTATTTAATAATTAAAAATTTTATTTTCCCATCCTTCTGTCTTTTTTAAATGAATTCACCTTTATATCTCTTACAAGTTAAACAGAACCGTCAGTTTACTAATAGAAATTATCAGCCCTCTAACGGCCGAACCATTTTGAATAATAATTTTAATATCATGGGCAGTTTAATATTATTTTCAAATCCAGAGTAAATTGATAATAACCCTTGTTTAATTTTGCATACTATATGGAGGGATTGGGAACCCCAATAGCATTTGGCATTCAGATCACGATGTAGTATTGTCTAGGTATGACAATTTTTTATTTTATCTTTTTTTTTTTTAATTCTTTATAGCATTCAAATGCTTCATTATGTTTTAACTTTTAAGTGATAACAACATCTATATAATATACTAGTCAAAAAATATTAAAAAAAAACACCAATATAATATAGAGGAACTAGAAGAGAGGAGAAGAAAAACAAGGAAAACCTAAACCCATTGATGACTGCAATGACTAAGGAGACAAGGAGTGCTAATTTTTTAATTTATTATTTTTACAATCAGAGTGGTAAAAGTCGATTTTTTGGACTATTGTGTTTTGGTTCATAATTTTTGAAAAAAAATTATATATATTTGTAAATGTATTGGAAATTATAGTTAGGAATTGATACAGCCTCATGCTCTATTATTTCTGTTTTCAAACAAAGTTGGGCTTCTATTTTCATCTTCTCACATTTGGTTGGTGATAAACCCCGATCCTAGTTTCCTCGGAGAATTCATTTCCAGCGATCGGATAGAGAATAAAAAGTCTAGAAATAAGGCAAGGGGCTCGGTTAGAATTCGATTATATTTATAAGGCCCTGAGTGTCGTGTCAGGAAGAAATGAGAATTTTCAGTGAATAATATTCGGATCCAGAATAAATAGTGATTTTTTCAAAAAAGATCCAAAATTAGTGTTTAAGACCGAATTTGGACCTGGTTATATTGTCCAGGGTCATAAATTGAGATTCGGTGGGAAACAGAAATTTTCAATGAATAGTATTTTTTGGACGAAAATTTTTGGAGGAATAGTAAAATTTTTGAAAATTGACCTTAATGGTTGAAAAGGACCGAAAATAGCATGAGAGTATAGAGAAACAAAAACGGATAAAAAAGAAGACCATTTTAGTCAATTTTAAGCAATCCGAAGAAAATTACAATATTGTCTTTTTGAAAGATTAATGAGTTTTAATGAATTTAAACCCAATTGAAATTTTTTTGAAGCATGAGATTGATAAATAAGACATCCAATTAAAGTAGTTCATGGTCAATTTGAAGATTAGATGACCATAAAATATTTTCGAAATATTTTCCGGTCGAAGTGAAATTAAATTTTAAAAAGGGCAAAATGAACATTTTAAGTTAAGTATGTATGGATCACGCGTGAGCATAATATACAGAAGTTTCAAGGAGTGTAACCCAAGTGAATGAGAATGGGTTAAAGAGAATGGGCATAAAAATCGAGTATTTAAGCTATAGATACGTATAAAAAATTTATCGGTTTATTCGACTGGATTTCAGTTAGGAACATTTTTTTTATCAAGTATATATGAGAGGTATTAGGCTGAAATTGAAGCTTATAAAGTTAAATTGGTCATAAGATATGTGTAGAATATTTATGGAATATTTTTCGAAAGGATTAGGTATTGAAAGTTTTATTGAAATGAGAATTCAAATTTATACAACAAAGGGTAAAAGTGTAACTTCCATGTAGGATTGACATGCATGAATTTATGAAAATGGTATGAGTGATTTACATGGGAGTAATGTTTAAAAGAGATAGAGTAAGCCCTGATTTCTGTTACGATATACAATCGATAGTTTTCGATATATTGCGTAATTCGAAATCGATTTAGCTCTCATCCAGATTTATTATTTTATGGTACTAGAAATCTTCGAATTGAGTTACGGTCGAATTGTATGCCTCCAGTAGTGTTATCTGAAGTTTATTATATTTTCGTATCGCAAGTCAGATGTCGTTTGGTTGACCCTGGTAAGATTACAAAGTGATTAGGAGTGATTTATGCGTTAATCAAGCGAGGTGAGCTCACAAGATAAAGTAAAAGATATTTTAAATCAACCAATAAGAAAAGAGATAAGTGCTTTTGAAAAGTAGTGGCTATAGATGTGTCACATGTCATCAAGTGAATGGTTGAAGAGATAAATTGATTAAAATGTTTCAAGTGGACCAACAAAATTAATAATTATATATTTTTGGGCACTAGTGAGATTATTGAAAGTTTGAGATAATTAAATAAAATTTTCTTAAGGGACTAATTCGTAATTGAGCATTAATATATATATATATATAAGTGAATTTTGTCTCATTTGAGACATTTGTAGTCGTGAAAACAAGAAAGAAAAGAAAAGAAGAGAGAAAAAAAAAAGAGAGAGACCCGAGAGTGTGCGTCGTCGAGAGGGAGAGAGAGGAAGAGGAGATCCGGTCCGATTTTCGTCAAGATTTCTTCATGAAAGTTGTTCCTTGTCATCTCCTCTAGCTAACCTAACAAATTTGAAGCGAAAAGATTGTCTATTTGGTGAGTTATTTTAGTTTAAAGTTTGAAGGTTTATGTTAAAACTCATTCTCTCTCTTGTTTTTTTTTTCAAGTTTGAACTTAGGGATGACAAGAGGAAGGTGTGAGGATGATTTTTGTGTGATTTATGAGTGATTTGATGGAAGAAAAATGGGTGAGAGAGAGAGAAAGTCACAGTCAAAAATGGGTTTGGTGAGATCCGAATTCGTTTTCAATTCTAAGGCATTAGATGGATGTTTTAAAGGTTAGAAAATAATCTTATGAAGTTAGATTTCGAAAAGGAAAAGTTTATAATCGATTTCGGAGCTAAACGGACGAGTTGAAGGGTGTTTTTCAAAATCCTTCTAAACACGTTCATTTAACATTCGAAACCGTTTATTTAATCATAGTTGGGTATTAGAACACTAGAGAATAGATTGTTGAAGTTGTCGGACGTTCGAAGCGAAAAATGATTTTTATTAGTAAGCGAAATCGAGCGAATTTCGTTTCAAGTTTTCAACGATGAAATTGAGTATACTGAGGTATTCCTAGGAAAGAATAAGTAGGATTCATGTAGAGAAAACGGATTTCGAAAACCCCGATTGAATAGAAATTGAGATCCGAAAGTTTAGACGTTAAAGGGTATTAATAGAGATAAATGAGATTTTTATTGATTTTGAATGTTATTTGAATGAGTTAAGTGACCCTAAATGGATATTTGATGTTTTAGGATAAAAGCGGAGAGTTTCGGAGGCATACTGAGAATGATCGGATTCTATCCGAGGACGTGTTGTGAGTGGAACTACACGTTTTAAAGTTTATATTTTCTTAAAGTTTATTTAAAGTTAAAAGAATTTATTATAAATAGTTATTCGTTTATTAATTGAATTTATATTATAATTTTAGCATAAAGATTTCAGTTTATTATTTATGTATATGAGAATGTGCTTGAATTAAAGATTTTAGGCTTATTGTCTTAAGATTTCGAATATTTAAGTATATTAAGAAAAAGAAATTTTAATAGCCTATGGTTTATCGTAGCCCAGTTTAGTACCCGGCCGAATGTCTTATGCGTGATATGGTAGATGAAAGGAAGTCAGTCAGTGAGATTTGAGTCTAGTTGACTCTTGTGTGAGTGAGGCATGAGTGATCCGTATACACGTATAGGGTAGTGTAGTCGGTCCGCAGCGTGGGCCCGCTTTCGGCGACTACACATGGTAGATTCTCACTCCTAGTGGTTAGCTAGATTTTATATGCTATCACACCAGGAGTAGATATTCCCTGGGTTACCATTTAGGCGAGTATTAGAAAAAATTTTAAGAAAAGATTTCAGAAAGTATTTTAGAAAAGAATTTTAGAAAGCATTTTAGTTTTTAAAAAATTGGCTCAGGAGAAGATTTTATACAGAAATGAGTTTTAGTTTATATAAATTATACCATTCACTGAGTTATACTCATAGTTTTCTTTAAATGTTTTTCTTAAAAAATTCTCCCACAGGCACAAGAGCTAGTCGTCCAGCCGACGAGGTTCAGTCAGACGTGCAGGTGGACGCATAGGACGACACCTACTACATGTATATATTTTGTTATTTTGATCATGTATAGATTCATGTATAGATTCATGTATATAGTTGTAAATATTTTAAAGAAATAGTGGATGCATTAGTTAAAAAGTTTTCTGAAATTCAGTGTTCAGATTTTAATTACTTGTTTGTGGTTATGTTGTGAGAAAAGAGCCGAAGGCTTTGGAAGTTGAGAAATTGATTTCATGGAAATGTTTTTATAAACTGTATTTGAAACTTGCAAGGTGGCTTAGTTCAGAAAACAGACGGCATACTACCGAAATTTTTATGAAAAAACAAAAAAATTTTGTCACTGTCACCTTGTAAAAAAAGTCAAAATATCTAGATAGATGAGTTTTCGATGCCCTGACGGGATTCCTCCGGACTGAGTTAGGGTTTGTGGGAATTCTTTTGGGGTGCTACGGGGTCTTTTTCGGGTCTAGAAGAGGGATTCGGGAAGGATCCCATCAGTTGGTAATTGACAATTTTGAAGTTTCAGGCCTATTATGCTTGAAACTTCATTTCCTTGTTGGAATTTTATGTGGATAAACTTGTATCAAAAGTATGAACATTGAAAGGACTGAAGTAAAAATAATTAATTTGCTCATGACTAATGACTAAACTCTTGTAAAAGTTTTTTTCTCCCGGTTAGAGATCGTGAGATAGAGAGAGAAAAACATAGTGAAAGAGAGATTGAGAGAGAGAGAAAGGGAAAAGAGTGGTTTTGGTTAGCATTGAGAGAGAGAGAGATTTATGAGATTTTGAAAAATAATTATTTTTATTTTATTTAATAATTAAATATTTTATTTTCCCATCCATCTATCCTTTTTAAATGAATTCACTTTTATATCACTTACAAGTTAACAGAACCATCAGTTTGCTAATAAAAATTATCAACCCTCTAACGGCTGAACCATTTTGGATAATAATTTTAATATCATGGGTGGTTTAATATTATTTTCAAATCTAGAGGTAAATTGATAATATCCCTTGTTTAATTTTGCATACTATATGGAGGGATTGGGAACCCCAATAGCATTTGGCATTCAGATCACGAAGTAGTATTGTCTAGGTATGACAATTTTTTTATTTTATCTTTTATTTTATTTATTTTATTTTATATTCTCAATAGCATTCAAATGCTTCATTATGTTTTAACTTTTAAGTGATAACAGCATCTACATAATATAGTAGTCAAAAAATATTTAAAAAAAAAACACCAATATAATATAGAGGAACCGGAAGAGAGGAGAAGAAAAACAAGGAAAACCTAAACCCATTAATGACTGCGATGACTAAGGAGACAAGGAGTGATAATTTTTTAATTTATTATTTTTACAATCAGAGTGGTAAAAGTCGATTTTTTGGACAATTGTGTTTTGGTTCATAATTTTATGAAAATATATATATATATTTGTAAATGTATTGGAAATTATAATTAGGAATTGATACAGCCTCACACTATTATTCCTATTTTCAAACAAAGTCGGGCTTCTATTTTCATCTTCTCACATTTGGTTGGTAATTGACAATTTTGAAGTTTCAGGCCTATTATGCTTGAAACTTCATTTCCTTGTTGGAATTTTATGTGGATAAACTTGTATCAAAAGTATGAACATTGAAAGGACTGAAGTAAAAATAATTAATTTGCTCATGACTAATGACTAAACTCTTGTAAAAGTTTTTTTCTCCTGGTGAGAAATCGTGAGATAGAGAGAGAAAAACACAGTGAAAGAGAGATTGTGAGAGAAAGGGAAGAGAGTGGGTTTGGTCAGCATTGAGAGAGAGAGAGAGAGAGATTGATGAGATTTTGAAAAAATAATTATTTTTATTTTATTTAATTGTAACACCCTCCGCCCGATTCCTATTCGGATAGAAACTCAAGTCGAAGAATGCTACCTTAATCGGTTTACTCGTTATTATTTTACGTATATGCACTATTTTTTTTTTTTTCATAAATAAGAATTTCTTTACAAACCAAAACTTTTTCTATGATTTATATATATTATTATTTATCAAATCGCGTATAAACAAATACATATGCATTTCTTCCACGTCGAAGTACTTAAACATAAATAGACGATACCATACGAACGACTACCCAAAATCTAGAAAGATGTGACTCGCAGAAGCGCGGTAGAAGTCTTCTCGTCAATTCTTTATCTACGGTACCAAATTCAACCTACGCATAGAAAATCCAACGCGCTAAGTATTTCTACTTAAAAGACGTACATAAACTTTATGTTTATCATCTCATCACGAATTCCATAACATAACACAAAATTTCCAAAAATTCTCAAGTTTTTATCAAAATTCACAATAAATCAATTTACCACTGATTTAAATTCCTCATTTCTCAAAAATATTATATGATAACGCAACCTCTTTATGCTTTCTCATAGTACAATAATAATTCGTAAGGGAATCACTTTATTAATACAAGCACATATAAAGCACATAATAGACGTTTCCAAACATATCAACACGATTTCTTTGAATTTTTTTATAATAATTCACATCGAAAACACATTGTTACCAAATACATATATAAAACACATAAAATTCATTTTTCAAACATATTTACATGATTTTTCACTTAATATTTCTCTCAGCGCCCTTCGTAAACTCTGACATGATACCATGGATTGAAAAATGAGTTTCCCCGGCATCGGATACTCGATGTCTGCCCGCCGGAGCTCATTTCACATATCATGAAATTTTCGGGATCGGACACTCGATGTCTCAAGGTCCATGAATCAAGTATCAATATGTATAAACAATTCGGCGCAGTACTGCTATAATTACCCTATTGGCATGCAAAGTTCTCTGGCATCGGACACTCGATGACTACTCGCTGGATCACATCTCACACAACATAGGAATTCTAGGACCGAACACTCGGTACTTCTCAAGGTTCAAAATTCACAGTTTTCGTATCAATAACTTGGCGCAGTATTGCTAATATTTTCTTATTGGCATACCAATTTCCAATCCCCATCTATCATTGTTCAGGTTTACTCGGGCCCTTATAAATTTTATTGATTTTCAACAATTTAACAATCTATCTTTTTCCGTTCTAAATAAAAATTTCGTTAGGAACACAACAAAGTAAATTTCAATCGCACATCTTTTCGTCTAATCAAAGCATTAAACGTACTTCACAAAGCGTCATTTTACATTCAATTATTCATCAAAATTAGTCAAAGACCACATTGCCCTTCACCTTACTAGTATACGGTTAAGGCACTAACGTGATCCAATTCTTTCCCACTTCTTTCCATTTCAAATCAAAATCATAAAATCACAATCAATTTATATTTTATAACAATTTTAACAAAATAAATTCACAAATACTTTTCATGCCATTTTCGGTCAACATTCACTCTTTTCCCAAACTTCCCAAATTTCTGATCGTCAAATACCACAAAATCATCCACAACATAATTCACACATACTCATGGAATTTATTTAATTAAAATTGAACAAAATCATACACTAAAATAAACAAAATCCTACTAGTAAAAGTGAAGTTCTTAAATCAAGTGTACACCAACCTTTTTAGCAATATTTCTAACTTTTCCAACCCACCAATTGAAACCTAGGACTTCTCCTTATCCTTTTCTTGGCTTTATTTCTCAAATCTTTTCTGAATATCTATATATATATATATATATTGAATAAATAATTTTCTCAAAAATAAAATCAATATTCTTTTTCAAAGCATAAAATCATACTATTTAAAACATTCTAAAATCTTGGTAATAATAACTTAAACAAAAAACATAAAATTCTTTATGGAATTTCTTATACGAATTCATAATAAAATTTTATTTCAATCTTTAAACGTAACTGATAATCTATAAAATCAGTTACCTCAACAAATCTATTTATTTGAAATAAAAAAAAATCTAAATTATAAATAACCATAACTCAATCGGTTAAATTAAAAAATAAACTTATTCACTCACATAACTCGTTTACTTATTTCTGGATCTAAAACGAGTTCCTTTTTGATTTTCTTATTATCCTAAATCCACTCTAAAATCATACAAAATTTAATTTATAATTCATAGAAAAATAAACTAATTTTCTGAAATTCAAATTCTATTAAAAATAAAGTTACATATCTGAATAAATCAAATACCCGGATATTTTTCTTTCCTTATCTTCTTCCCTTTCTTCTTCTCTTTTCTTCTCGGGTTCTCCTTTTTTTTTTCTTGCTGTTTGCCGAACAACCTCTGTGTTTCTTCATTTGTTTTTAAAGACGCATACCTTTACATATACACCACATGTCCACCGCCTCTTCTTTTCTTTTATTATATTATCTTATATTATATTCTATCTTATTTGTTTTACTCATCCAGCAGCCAACATTCACCATCAACTCCACCATCAACTTTAATATATATATATATATATATATATATATTAATTTTAAATAGACATGGCCCCACCACTAACATATATCTATACATATATATACTTATTATTATTATTATATTTATTATTATAAAAAAAAAATCACGCCAACCATTTGACTTTTCTTGGAAACATATGTAAATTTTCACTTTTGTCCCCTATGACCTTTTTATTTTAGTCCAATCTTTTAATTTCTTTTAAAAATATCATTCAATAGGATATTTATCCACAAACTTCTATACTTTTAAAATTGAAACTGGACCAAATTAATAACAACAAATTAAATTTTAATTAATCTTTTAGGTCTAGTTAAATTGGGGTGCTTCAAAAATATCCTTGTATATGTCTTTTACAATTAAATATAATCATGTCATTTTTAACCTTCTCTTCTTGATCTTTTTTCTTCCAATTCAATCACCTAAAAGTCACAATTTAAATCCCAAAACCTACCACACAACCTTTTAAATTCATACTCAATTTATAATTTCCTTATACCACATGTCACATTTCCATAGTTGCTTGCCTCATATGTCTATCATTTCTTGTCTCTTTTGATTTGAATTTTTCGAGATGCCCAGATTCGGCTTTTTCGGGACTTTTTCGAAATCCTTTCAAAATTCATCGAAGCCTATATTCGGATTGCGTACATACTCCTAGTAACCTCGGTGACTCTTAAAAGCCATTTCATACCCTTTTTTGGCTCTCTGCTAATTCACTAAATCGTCCTTGGTGATTTTTGGATTGATTCCATTTTAATCTGAATCTCTTCGAAAGTGTCGTTAGAGTTTCTAAAATACTTCTTGAGTATTTTAATACTCATTTTGATATTTTTTTAAATTTTTAAAATTTTTCATAAATCCTTCCTAATTTCCAATCGGATCCGAAAACTGCTTAGTTTTACCTCAAACTTACTTATTTTTTATCTGTTTCAGTTTTCTTAGACTCCATTACTTATTCTGGAGTTTTTCGACTGTGGGGTCCGCTTTAAGAAAAATTTACTATTCACATAGATACTATTCATCTGAAAATACTATTTATTCAGAAATTACTATTCATCCCAAAAATATTATTCATCCCTATATATTTTCATTTCTCTTAAATAGAGGAAATTCGGGGCGTTACAATAATAGTTAAAAATTTTCTTTTCCCATCCATCTGTCCTTTTTAAATGAATTCACCTTTATATCTCTTACAAGTTAACGGAACCGTCAGTTTACTAATAGAAATTATCAGCCCTCTAACGGCTGAACCATTTTGAATAATAATTTTAATATCATGGGTGGTTTAATATTATTTTCAAATCCAGAGGTAAATTGATAATATCCCTTGTTTAATTTTGCATACTATATGGAGGGATTAGGAACCCCAATAGCATTTGGCATTCAAATCACGAAGTAGTATTGTCTAGGTATAACAATTGTTTATTTTATCTTTTTTATTTTTTATTTTTTTAATCTCTATAGCATTCAAATGCTTCACTGTGTTTTAATTTTTAAGTAATAACAACATCTATATAATATAGTAGTCAAAAAATATTTTTAAAAAAAAACACCAATATAATATAAAGGAACCGGAAGAGAGGAGAAGAAAAACAAGGAAAACCTAAACCCATTGATGACCACAATGACTAAGGAGACAAGGAGTGATAATTTTTTAATTTATTATTTTTACAGTCAGAGTGGTAAAAGTCAATTTTTTGGACAATTGTGTTTTGGTTCATAATTTTTTGAAAAAATATATATATTTTTGTAAATGTATTGGAAATTATAGTTACAAATTGATACAGCCTCACACTATTATTCCTATTTTCAAACAAAGTCGGGCTTCTATTTTCATCTTCTCACATTTGGTTGGTAATTGACAATTTTAAAGTTTTAGGCCTATTATGCCTGAAACTTCATTTCCTTGTTGGAATTTTATAAGGATAAACTTGTATCAAAGGTGTGAACATTGAAAGGACTGAAGTAAAAATAATTAATTTGCTCATGACTAATGACTAAACTCTTGTAAAAGTTTTTCTCTCCCCCTCCGAGACAGTGAAAGAGAGATCGTGAGATAGAGAGAGAAAAACACAATGAAAGAGACATGGTGAGAGAGACAAAGGGAAGAGAGTGGGTTTGGTCAATGTTGAGAGAGAGAGAGAGAGATTAATGAGATTTTGAAAAAATAATTATTTTTATTTTATGTAATAATTAAAAATTTAATTTTCCCATCTAGCTATCATTTTTAAATGAATTTACCTTTATATCCCTTACAAGTTAACGGAACCATTGGTTTACTAACGGACATTATCAGTTCTCTAATGGCTAGACCATTTTGGATAATAATTTCAATATCATAGGTGATTTGGTATTATTTTCAAATCTAGGGATAAATTGAGAATATCCCTTGTTTAATTTTGCATACTATATGGAGGGAGTTGGAACTCCAATAGCATTTGGCATTCAGATCATACTATGGATCACGAAGTAGTATTGTCTAGGTATGACAATTATTTTATTTTATTTATTTATTTATTTTTGTCTCTACCACATTCAAATGCTTCATTATGTTTTAACTTTTAAGTAATAACAACAACTATATAATATAGTAGTAAAAAAATAAATAAAAAAAACACCTATATTGTGAATATATGATCTTAACACCACTTCCTTTTTGATAATATTCATTATCTTATTTGTTGCTATTTCATTATGGAAATGATTCTCCAATTTTCCTATAAATAGGCCTATATTGTAACCATTGAAAAATAGATCAATTGAGTTATTTTCTCTCATTCTCTCTTATTTTACTTGTTCTCTTTTATTTGATTGTATTGCCTTTTGGCCACGTTTTATAACACGTTATCAGCACGAATTTGGTATGTGAGATTTCATCCATATGATCTACTCTATACTAGTATATGTGTTTCGTATAAAGGTCATTTTATGCTAACAGATGTTATGTTAGATCCAAAATAAATTTTTCTTTAAGTTTAATTGATTTTTGTCTTTTACTATTCTGGTTTATATGTTTATTTAAACATATGCAATATAAATTTTGTTTTGAAAGCATATGTTAAGAGCTTCAAATCTATATACTGTTTGCATGATTTAATTAATTGTATAAAGAGAGCAAATTGAATCGAAAAATTTATTTTATTGGTTTGATTGATGCAAAAAAGAAAAATATATATAGGAAGTTTGTCTTTGATCTGAGTATAGAAGGAAAATATATGGGCAAATTGCACAAACCTCCCCTGAGATTAGGCATAATTGTACCAAAATGACGATGTTTGGGAAACTCGCAATGCCCTCCCATGACGTTTCTGAAACTCAGCATAAACCTCCCCTGTTAGCATCTTGCCCTTACTAAGTAGGTGTTAAGTGGCACAGGATAAGGGTAAGATGGTCAAATGACATTGATATTAGATAAAATATTTAGGTGTAATTATTACAATGAAATAAAAAAATAATTTTTTGATTATTAAATTAATTAAAAGTCCTTGGATGATGTGTATAGCCGCCTTTGATTAGACACACGAAATGGTGTGTATTATGGACTGTCAGAGGCTATAAATGCGTGCCAAAAACTGAAGAGAGATGCCCTATATTGTTGAGAGACCATCCAAATGCCATTTTCTCAGACAACAAAGAAAAATGATGTTTTTTTCCTCTATTTGAGCGCATTTGTTAGAAGCATTTGAGTAAGAGGACAGTGGAGAGCCTGTGATATTCATTGCAAAGCAGGTAAGTTATGTCGTAATATATGAGTTTGAAGGGCTATGGGTGGGTTTTGATGAAATCTGTGAAATGAAGTTGAGGAAAAATAATGTTTTTGGTTCATTAACAAGCGAAGATTGGTTTTGAAAAAAAAAAAAAAGATGGGATTTTTGTTTGTTAAAAATTATTGGTTCCGGTTAAGAGTTTTTTGACAAAAACTTGTTTTTTCTTCAAGAATCCACTTTAAAAGATTGTTTTTCATGATTGGTTTTATTTTTTGATGCATGAAATTAAATGGTTATACTATGTTTATGTGTTTATTTGAGGGTTTTGTTGTTTGGTGCCTAAAAAAACACTATCATTTGAAGGTAAATTTTTTTTTTTTTTAAACATCTATAGGTTATGAGACTTATCAGAAAATGATAACATAACAACTTGTTTTAGTATGATATGTTTACTGGTTTTGCATCACTTATTTGTTGGCTATTTGTTTGAGGAATTGCATGTGAGAATTGATGTATTTATATGTTGTGTTGACTAATTAGTGTTTATAAATTTATTTATATGGTTAGGTTTTAAGGTTTGTGGCATAAATTGCTTTTGTCTTGAAGCTGTTTGCTTAAAAAAAATATTTTGATGAGTGGTTTTGTTGTTTGATGCATGTTATTAAACATTTGATAGTATGAGTATGTTTATTCCCTGGTTTTGTTGTTTGGTGGCTGAAAACATGTTGTCTTTTCAAGGTAGAATGTTCTAACATCTACACATGTTGATATTTATCAAGTATGAGAACATGTATCATAATTTAATGTCTTAATATGATTTGTTTTCTAGTTTTGAACCACTACTTTATTGCCTAAATGTTTGATTAATTGCATGTCAAAACTGATATGTATATATATTGTCAGAACTAATTTTTAATTGTAGGTTGTTTTATATGAGTATAATATATGTGTTAAATGTGGCTTATTAATTCTGAAACCTGATATGTACTCCAAATTTGTATGACATTATAGATAACTAGGATGACAAAGTTATTCAACATCTCAGCAACATTTTTAGGTGACCGATTTGAAGTGACTGTAACTGAACCTGGAACATATACTTTAAGAACCTTATGGACCACAGTTTATATGCTAACATGTGCAAAATTGCCTGAGCCAGATGAGCACTTTAGAGCCGAGGCTAAATTAGATTGGAGTGGAGGTTTTAGGGTTATAGAGGATGATCGGGGTTTACACGAACTGTTTAAGCAGTGTAGGATCAAAGGTCTGGATACTGTTAAGATAGATTTTGAGTCAATCCCACTTGAAGCAATTCGTCCAACTATAACCCTCGACAGCCACAAAGATCTTCACAGTCATATTCATTTAATAATGGTCCTACACCATTTACGGATGCACAAACTAATTATATGTGCATTTCCTCAACTGATGAGGAAGACAATAGGGAAGAGGAAAGTGAAAGTGAGTATGTTCCACCATCATGTGATGAAGTTAGTGAACAAGGGGAAAACAATGAAGCAATGAGTAATGAAGATGATGTTAACTATAGAGGGGAACCTGTAAGGCCTAAGCCACCACATAGCCCTATCCTATCTGAAGATGAAGCGATGTCTGATGCATCGTCATATCATGGTGACCTAAATACTGAATTTGATGGTAGTGACTCTGAAGTTGAGGAAGTTGAAGGTTTGAATGGAGTGCCATTTTCAGTGGATAATGATGGAAAGGTTAGATTGAGAGAAGGTCAATTATTTAGGGGATTACACCATTTTAGAGAAGTGTTTAGGGAGTATGTGGTACAGGAGGGGTTCCAAGTTAAGAGAATCAAGAATGAGTTTGCAAGATTTACAGCAGTGTGTGCTTTTGAGGGGTGCCCATGGCGGGTACATGCAAGCCCCACCACTAACAAGAATGGATATCAAATCAAGACTCTAACTAATGCACATAATTGTCAAAAGGTGCATAAAAATGTTGAGGCAACATCAGTATGAATTGCAAAGAAGTTTAAACATTTCATCCAAGCAAACCCAAATGTAGATATAGCTACGTTAGGAGTTGAGGTGAAAAGGCATTATGGGTTGACAGTTAGTAATTGGACTCTATATAGAGCAAGGTCAAAGGCCTTGGAAGACACTGTAATGGAGCATGCAGAATGTTATGAGAAGATGTATGCATATGGGTTTATGGTAAGGGACAGAAATCCTGGTTTTATTGCTATCTTAAAGTGCCTCACACCAGCTATGAATGCCCCATCCACCTTTCAGAGGTTTTTTCTTAGCTTCGCTGCACAGAAGCAAGGTTTCATACAAGGGTGCAGACCCTTCATTGGTCTTGATGGATGTCATCTTAAGGGAAAGTTCCCTGGCGTGTTGATGTCAGCAGTGGCAATTGATGCAAACTACGGTGTTTTCCCAGTAGCCATTGCTATCTGTGAGCAAGAGTGTAAAGAAAGCTGGGGTTGGTTTATGGCTCACTTATATAAGCATATTGGTATGAAGGACAATCGAAGATTGACTTTTATGTCAGATCAGCAAAAAGGCGTACAGGATGCAATTGAAACTCAATGGCCTAGATCGACGAAACGGTTTTATGTTAGGCATATCATTTCCAATGGGTCTTTGGCTGGTGATATGGTTTGGAAAGCTGCGAAAAGCACAAATGTTAAAGATTTAAAAGAAGCGATGAAAGATATTCGCAAGGTAAACATCAAAGCATACGAGTTCATGCAAGCTATCAACTTCCAACAATGGTCTCGTCCTACATTTGATGATCATGTTAAATCTGATCATGTGAACAATAATATTACCGAGAGTTACAATAGTTGGGTTGACAAAGTCAGAGGAGAACCAGCTTTGACCATGTTTGGGACCATGCGTAGGAAAACTATGAAACGCATGTGCAAGAGGTTGGATATGGCAAAGAAATGACACTCTCCTCTCCCACCGCTGGTTATGAAGAAGTTGGCTGCAGTTCAGAGTCAAGGGAGATATGTTGATATCTTGTGTTCTAGTGAAGTTGAATATGAAGTTAAAAATAGGAATGCTTATAGGATCGTGAATTTGGAGAAGAATAGTTGTGATTGTCATGAGTGGGTCATTTCAGGAATACCCTGTAAACATGCAATGGCAGTTTTCACAGTGACAAGGAGACATGCACCTGATTATGTCCATCCATATCTAACTACAGAGGCATACCTTAGAACCTATTCTCATATTATCCATCCTATACCGCATCTATCCTCCTGGCCTGAGTTAGGATTTAATAAAGTGTTATCGCCTATAAAAAAGAAACTTCCTAGCAGACCCAAAAAGGCAAGAAAAAGAGGTGCAGATGAACCTGCCAAGCACAAACGTAGCGGTATAGGTAAATGTGGTCGTTGTAAAGAAAGTGGACATAATGCTAGGAGCTGCAAAAGAGATCCACCTGCTACTGGTCGCCCTTTTGTAGTAGTAAGATATTTTTAAATTGTTGGATTATTTTGTTTGCTTATATGTTACAAAAGTGTGCTCCATATTTATTCTTACTTCACTATTTTGCAGGGAAACAACTTGAGGAGTGGTGCAACGAGCAAGAGAAAATTTGAGGTTTAGTATTATTTTTTCCATGAAAAGCCATAATAGCATATTATTTTACTTAACTATTTTATAATTTCATTTTGGTAGGTTGGGAGCAGTTCTACTAATCCTAAAAAGAAATATGACCACAAATGGAACTCCTATTCATGTAAGTTGTCACCTTTGTGAAAATTTGATATTGTTTTAACTCTCTTACAATTGTTTAACATCATTATTTTGCATATTCCAAGTCAAGGACCTATAAATATGCCACCATCAACTGGACCAGTCTCATCATCTCAACCTGTGACAGTAAATGCCCCAGTTTTCACCAGACTTCCCCCTGAATCAATAACATTTAGGCCACGCTCATCCTCTCAGCCTGTGACACAAACTGCACCTTTATTCAGTAACCTTTGCACATCATCTCAGCCAATCCAGAGATCGTCCAACCTAGGTATGTGTAACATTAAACGATGGCATTTTTTTTTTTTAAACTAATGTTATAACATTTTTAAGTAAAATGAATTATTTCATAATAGGAACTGTTGCGGGTTTGGATGTGGATTGGACAATTGATTAGTGACTCCATTCACATGTCTTCTTTTTTGGATATTTTGTGTTCATATCTGCACTTGGCATATAGCTTTGTACATGCTTGTGCATAAATCACCTGGTATCAGCTTCATTTTGCTCTTTTGTTCATGGTTTTTGAATATATAACTGTTAACATGTCTAGCATTTGCTGCAGCTATTGATGATTTTGTGGTAACAGCCTCTAATATTTGCAGATACATGACTAGGTTTAGATGAGATACATGTCTTTTTGTTGTTCTTGGATTTTGTAATGTAATTGATGATGTAAACTGTACAGGTGCAAGTAAGGTTGATGTTTGTCCTATACATATGCAGCATTATGCTACTCAACAACTTTATCTTTCGAAAGTTATATATGATATTTCTATTTTATTATTTTTTTCTTGCTTATAGAAAATTTTTGTTTATTATTTTCTGTTGAACCACTATTATAATGATCATGTGAACAAAATAATTTCATTCATCACATACATGTTAAACTTTTACTTCTGTGTAAGCACCATCATAACAGCTAACATCACAATACCAAGCAGAAATATGTGAATGGTTAGAAACTGTCTTACATAGTTCATAATTTCTTCTTGCTTCACATATCTTTCATCCATTCTTGCAAGCATACACATAACATGCTTCATATCTTCTGCTATCTGTTCCATTTGTTGATTGCCTATACACTCAGCTTTGTTTTGGACATCTTCACTTGATGGAAAGTTAAATTCATCTCTATCTGGATTCCAAAATGAGTAGTAGTTGCAATTTCCTGTTTCACAAAAAAAAAATACAATTTTGAAGGATTTGCTCTTGAATTTGATATCCGAACAGCAGCTTTTCGACCACATTTACACCTTCGATTTTTGAACTTTGTGACCCCTTCATTAACTTCACTATTGCTACAACTATCTGATGCATCCATGTTAAGAAATTAACTCAACAAATTGAGTTCATAAAAAAATATAAACTAAAAAAATTACCTATTGAGTTATACAGCTTCAAGGAATGAGAGGAAAAAAATTTTGCAATGGTTGTAATGGAGACAATGTACTGTGTAAGTGAATTAAAGGGAAAAAAAATTGCCAACTTGTAACTTACCAATTTGGAAGCCATGCATTGCTTCAGGTGCCTTTAAATAGACACCCAATATGACCGTTGCAATGTAACGGTCATACTGCCACAACAGACAAAATTGTCTCATCAATTTTGTGTAATTTTTTCCAACTACAAGGGGTATAATGGTCTTTTTAATGTGGTCAAAATCTTCCTAAAAAGCAACAACTGACATAGGTCAGTTGGTCTTGCCACTCTTGTCACTGTCTAAGGGCATTTTCGTCCTTATACAAGAAATGACATTTTTTGTGACTGTTCAGTAACGGCAAGATTCTAACAAGGGAGGTTTGTGCTGAGTTTCAGAAACGTCAGGGGAGGGCATTGCGAGTTTCCTAAACATCGTCATTTTGATGCAATTATGCCTAACCTCAGGGGAGGTTTGTGCAATTTGGCCAAAAAATATTATTATTTCCTTATTTATGTTCTATGCAGAAAATATATAAAAATAATATATATATATTTTTGCTCTTTGTGAGATATCAATGTTTTTGGTGTTTGTTTAAATAATTTTATGAATATTGCTATACGAGAATTACTATTTTTGGATCTTCTACATTCAAGAGTAAGTGCAAGGATATTAAACTTATATTTTAATAATTTATTTCATATGATATTCCTTCTAATTTTCTTATATGTAACCTGAAGTTTGCAAGCGAAAATTAAAACTACAAGTTTTAGTTTTCAAGTAGAACTAGAAGTTTTATAGTATCAATTTAATTAAAACTAGAAGTTCTAAATTTTCAATTTCATTAGAACCCGAAGTTCTATATTATAAATTTATTTAGAACTAGATGTTCTACATTTGCAATTTAATTAGAGTTATAAATTCTAATATATTTATCTATTAAAACCAGAAGTTCTATAATGCTAATTTATCTGAAACTAGAAATTCTAGTTAAATTCTAATTAAATTTTGTTAGCTATCACGTTTAATGCGGACAATTGTATATGTCAAATAAATTATAGTTGCCTGAAGCAACATAATTGTCCCTTGCCTATTTTATAGAAAGAGTATGTCTTGAACCATGGATCTAAACACAAAAGGCAACAAAATATACAAGTTTGTGTTTTGTGTATAAAGCCAATGTTATGCATATACATATACATAGAAAGCAATGTGGCTCTTTCGGGTTATGAAAAATTAAATAAAGATCAAATAGATTCGATCTTGTGATGTTATGTTCTTGCTTTTTGCATATAACACAATAGTTTCATCAAATTCGTTTTAATTGATTGGATTCTCGATGAATTATTTGAATCTGAATTTTTGTATTTTAAATCTGAACCAGAAGCTTCAAATTCTCAATCAATTTATTCTCAGTTTTATTTGGATCTTAAAACCTGAAGTTTTAGATCGTTACTTTAATTATAGATTATAATTTATTTAGATTTTGGAACCAGAAGTTTCAAAATTACAAATATAAAAATGGAGAAAAACTAAATCAATTCGAATTTGATACGAGATAAAAAAAAACTCATCTCGAACCAAACATATAAATTTGAAAATATGTCTCCTCATTGAAGGTGAGTAGAGACTTGAAAATCTTTATACTAATTTTTGTTCATGATTTCATGATATATAGATCGTGAAATTTAAATTCGTACATACATTAAAGTATTCTATCTTTCTATTTATGATTTTCAACACATCAAAGTATGTATTTTCATATTTATATATTTAATATGGATTACTTGATCGGATAAATATAATGATCTTATGTCTCATGTTACATAGTTAAATCTATTTGTATTATGGTTAAATTGTTACCTTTCCAGTGATGATATGGGTCTGATAGTGGCATGAGCTATTAGATATGGAAATTAGGTAGCAACGACTATTAGAGTTTACTGATAGTGATTTTGTTTGAGATCTTTTAAAATATATCATAATATTAAGGTATTATTGTAATTTATTTAGAACGTGAAGTTCTAATACTAATTACAGTGATTGATATGATTTGAAAAAGAATTTTATTCTCAATTCTATTAAAACCTGAAGTTTTGAGTTACTATCATATTGAACATATAATTATGATATACAATCACATCATAGCTTGAAATTTTGGGCTTTTAAGAAAAAAAAGTACAATATTTTTATTCTTCTTATATTAAATTATATTATTATTGTTGTTTCTCATAAAATTTTTGGTTAGCGAAGGTCGTGTTATTTTCTTTCCTCAAAGCAAGATACGGAATAAGATACATGACATGTATTTTCTTATACCTTATTTAATTATTAAATATTTGTTACAATTCGTTGTAATAGTATTTTTGAGAAATTGTTTATTAATTCACTATAATTACCAAATAAATGAAGTCAAATGATTAAAATAATTTGTACTTCAAATTTACTCCTGAAGTAGCAATGTTAATGATTATGGGTGAAAAATCATTTATCTCACATGACTAAATTAATTAATATCATTCCCTGAAGTGAATGTTAAATCATCTAATAGTCATGGTGATGATTATGGTCAATAAAGTCTCGATGATCATAATAAATTTTAACCACTTGAAGTGGAATCCACACCAATGTAAAGTAAGCAAAATGTTTACTATTACTGAAATTATAATAATTGTATACCTGAAGTATACATAATTATTATATTAATCTTTTACTGATATACAAAGGCTCCAGAAGAGCAAATTTGCATATTACAAAGTGCAAAATAACAATATTATATATGTAAAACTTTGTTACTTTAATAGATCCTGAAGGAATCTATTTAGATATACATTAATGACAGTATATCGCAGTTGTATTATTCATACTGTCATATGTCAGAAGCATATTTTGTGATGACTATCATCTGATCATAAATATAATATGATAAAAAATTGTGATGAATCAAAAGTTTGTTTTTCATCCAATAATACAAAGAAAATAGCATCAAATTATTGAAAGTAATATGGATATCCATTATAGAATTTGAATATTCTTATCTAGTAAATGTCCCTAAAGGACAATAATTGATATTACAATTTGATCTTTGAAGGACACTATGTATTTGGTTCCTTAAGGACACTATATGACATTTGAGTCATTAAAAAATAATATGATAGTCTAACATATCCCTGAAGGATAATAAGACAGTATAATTGAGTCCTAAAAGGACATTATGATGATGCAAATAAATTCATGAAGAATAATAACATAATGTCAATGAATAAATTGTCTCGTCGTTAGGGGGAGAATAAAGATGAAATTATAAAACTTAACAACGTGAAGTTACAGTTGGAATGCATAATTCATTATAACGATTATTGTATAAGTCATATGAACCTGAAGTTCAAAGGATCGTTTACTTGAAAATTGTATACACAAATTATTTTCTACTCATTGCCAATACATTAACCCGAGTGATTGTTCCTAAAGAACAATTTATATGAATGACAACAAATAAATCATTCGATACACACAGAAGTGTGAAAAGTAAATTTGGTTGTAATGTTATTATTCCCTAAAGTAAATAATGAAATAACATGATTATTTTAAAGATCACGCTCGAGCTATATATAATCCTCATCATATAAATACAACTCCTGAAGAGTTAAATGTTTTTGAAGAGAAAGAACTCTTTGAATCTCCCCTTATGAAACTCAAAAGAGATCTTAATTATATATGAAAAAGTGCATGTACTCAAACTATAAGTATTATAGTTTGCACTAAGAAAGCATGAAAGTTTATAATAGCCCCTGAAGAGGCATGTGTACTGAAAACTTAAAGAAAATTAAGATATTATATTTTATTGTTCTGCATATTATAGAAAAATGATGAGGATATTGAATAATATATTGTGAATAAATGTTGACATGAAAATTATTAATCAAAACAAAAGTAGAGCTATACTTATATAGTTGTATTAAACTTATCATGTGGATGCTTGAAAACGTCATATGTTTTGATCAAAATAATTACTTATATGAAAATTAAGACAATGAGATATAATCATATCTCAAAGGTTTACTGTAGAAACCCAATATTGATAATGTAAAAATAAATTGTCTCATAGTTGATTTCATATGATGAGAATTAACAGTCCCTGTAGAGGCTAGTACCCTAGAAGCGGTACAATCTCCTGAAGAGATACAAAATTTTGGAAATACAAAGATTTCTTTAGAGAACTGTGGAGTCATGATTGTAAATGATGATCATGAGCTATATAGTATCAATAAGTATTGAAAAAGGGCATGATTGACCTAAGTGGAATGAAGCAATTCAAATAGAATTGACTTCATTAGCCAAATATGATGTATATGGATCAATAGTCCAGACGCCTGAAGACGTTAAACTCATTAGATATAAATGAGTATTTGCAAATGTAATAAGACGAAATGTATTCATATCGATTGGTTTGATAGTTTCCAAAAGATTTTAAATGTGTCGTATGGATGTGCTAATGACATACATATATAGGTCATTGGATACCAATATATACATGAAAATCCCTGAAGGATTTAAAATACCTGAAGCATATAATTCAAATTCTCGTAACTTGTATTCAATAAAGTTACAATAGTTTTTATATTGCTGAAAGCAATCCAGATGAATGTCATATAATCATCTTAGTGAATACTTACAAAAGAATGATATATTAATGATCTATATGTCCTTGTGTATTCATAAAGAAGTCAAAATCTAGATTTACAACTGTAGCAATATATGTCGATGATATGAATTAAATTGGAACTCCTGAAGAGCTCCTAAAAACTGTTGAATATTTGAAAAGAGGATTCGAGATGTAAGATTTTAAGAAAACAAGATATTTTCTTAGCCTGAAGATCAAGCACAAAGCAAAAGGAATACTAATCCATCAACTCGAAGACACTGGAGTGGAGTCAAACATACTTTTCAATATCTTCGAAGAACTACAAGAGTAACAGTTGTATATCTTTCAGGGGGAGTATATTAATTCAATATGGACATACGTGCACTGCACTCTTTTTTCCTTCGATCAGGTTTTGTCCCACTGGGTTTTCTTGACAAGGTTTTTAACGAGGCAGTACCTTTAAGCACGTCAAAATACTATTGAATTCAGAAGATTATCGCACTTTTGATCCAGAAAATCATGAAATATCTTTTGCTTTCATCAAGGGAATATATCAACTTTTTTTAGAGTTTTGTATCCTGCACTCTTTTTTCTTTCGACCAGTTTTTATCCCATTGGGTTTTACTGACAAAGTTTTTAATGAGGCAGTATTTGATACATCCAAAAAATCTCGAAGAATATTATCGAGTGGTGTACGCCCAAGGGGGACTGTTATGAATATATGGTTTTAATACCACTTCCTTTTTGATAATATTCATTACCTCATTTGTTGATATTTCATTATGGAAATGATTCTCCAATTTGCCTATAAATAGACCTATATTATAACCATTGAAAAATAGATCAATTGAGTTATTTTCTCTCATTCTCTCATTCTCTCTTATTTTACTTGTTCTCTTTTATTTGATTGTATTGCTTTTAGGCCACATTTTATAACAACCTATATTATATAGAGGAACCGGAAGAGAGAAGAAGAAAAACAAGGAAAATCTAAACCCATTGATGATCGCAGTAACTAAGGAGACAAGAAGTGATAATTTTTAAATTTATTATTTTTACAGTCACAGTGGTAAAAGTTGATTTTTTGGACAATTGTGTTTTGGTTCATAATTTTCTGAAAAAATATATATATTTGGTAATGAGTAGTTTCCGTTCTGATTGGAAACGATGTCAGAAACCTTAATTGCAGGGAAAAGATTTGGATGCATATGAAGCTGATCAAAAATAGAATTAAAGAGTTAATTATCATTCCAAATAATGATTTACATTAATTATCCCTCCACGGGCACTGTACTATGCAACAAATTACCTCGTTGATGAATCATTCAGTTTCATCATGATATCTTTGACAATTTTCTCTACAAGTTCAGCCTCTGTACTGCAAAAATATGAAAAACAAAATAACAGACTAAATTTATTACCACATAGTAATTAACATGGGTAAGACACAAAGTCCAATTATGCAAAAGTACTTCAGTTTAAAACACGAGGCTATTACTCCTAGCCGTTTAATAAATTGCAAACCTCAAAAGATAGGTAAAACTTCAAGAAACTCTACATTAAACTAAGTAGATTTATTACAAAAAGATTGTATATAGTTGTTTCTATCCAAATTAATATAAAATTTACTAAAACAATAACACAATTTGTTTCATTTTTAAAAGATTTGGATTGCATATATTAAATTATTGAAATTTGATAGCATAACCAAAATATTTTATACTTAATAAAAGAAAGTTATTATTTGTTACCTTGTTTTGCGTGAATCCCACCCAGATAGGTTGCTAGCTTCCTTCAAAGCAACTTTCCATCTCTTCACCTTATTTTTAAAATGTTTTTTATGCTTAACAAATGCTTCAGCAAAACTTCCTTTTTGATCCTTTACATCTGATGGATCCACCTCATAAAATACTGGTATTACAATCTGTTTATGCTTTTTCTTGCATTCCATGATCCTCACAACTTCATCAAGACACCGTCTAGAAGAGGCATAACCTTTAGAGAAAACGATTACAGAAATCTTTGATCTTCTAATTGCTTTAAGAAGACTCAGTGAAATTTCCTCTCCTCTTGTCAATTGGTCATCAATGGAAGTGTTGATGTTTTTTCGACCCATAGCTGCTAGAAGATGGCTGATAAATTTCTCGCGGACATCTTTGCCTCTAAAACTAAGGAAAACGTCATGTTTCGCTGTAGAAAAAGTAAAGCACTTTAAGCACATATTGCTTGTTCCAAAAAAAACACTGTTTTGTTCCAAAAGTAAAGCACATATTGTAGTTTTTATTTATATGTTTCCAGTTTAATTTTTCTTGGTATTGACTTGGACAAGGATTGATATTAATCGTTGACTGAAAATAGAGGACCAATTCTACATTCCTTTAGCTTTTATTCCTTCTTAAAAGAAAGAATCAAAAAGTGAGAGTTTACATGGTATAGCCAGGTCCAGTAACGTGGTTATTAAAATATTCATCGAGCAAAAGAATCCACTGAACGTTGATAAGTCATCCATCGATCACAACTCTTCCAGACGTTTTATCAAGGAGAAAATCAAATCTTTGATGCACCAAACGTATTATTGATTGGATCGGTGTATCCAACCACTGAGCATTCGACATATAGCAAGAATAGGTATGACACTATTTTTTTTAAAATTTTTTGTAATTTGTGTTAAATTCTCTGGGTGTACATAGCAGTTCATCCGATGCATTGAAGAACTCTTATTCAGACAGACCTCATCTACTTTTTGGATATACTAATATATGGACAGACAAGCAAATCAATCAACTAAACCATTGTATTATCAGCTACTTTCATTGTTTAACATAAAAATGTCAAAAGTCAAATGTTGATCGATTCATTTTGCTCAAGTATAACCCGTATTCTTGATATTTTATTAATATTTAGTTTCTGGTTGTATCGTTTTATATTAAAAGTTCAAAAAATTTAGAATAATACGATATTTGGTATGTTTTACACATTAAATTGGATCGTATTAGTTAATATGTTTTAATTGGTCTATTGTATTTTTTTCAGGGAATAATACAATGTATTAATTATTACAAATGATGGAGAAATAATAATAATAATAATAATAATAATAATAATAATAATAAATATTAATAAATTTCAATAATAGTAAGAATAATAATAATTTTCATTAATAGCAATTAATAATTTTACTGATAATAAAATTAACAATAATTATTATAACCAATCTCGATAATAATTTTGTAAATAATAAATTCAATAGAAAAAATAAAACAATAAAAGTTGTAAATATAATACCAAAATAATGTAATTTCATTCTGACATTAATTGTACAAATAATTTAATTAATGAAATACTGAATGAAAACATAGTACGTAAATTTGATTAAGCAAAATTAAAAATAAAATTTTAATCTTACAATTAATTGATAGAATATACTATAAAAATTAAAATATAATTGAAATTGGTCATACTAATAATAATGTGTTAAAAATATCTATTAATTATATTTTGAAAGAGTAATATAACTATACATCTATTTTACAATATTATTTTTATTCTAAAAAATATCAAATTTTATTTTTAAAATATTTTGAAACAAAAGGTCATATCCAAATACTATATAACTTAATATAGTCTATTACTAAATATCAATATAACTTAATAAAATTTATATAAAATAGCACCAAATAGATGATTGTATATATTAGGGAAAAAAAATGCAATACAATCAAATATAACCCATACAATCCAATGTACTACAGTATAGTGAGCCAAGCATAGCCCAAAAGGTGAATAGACTTCAAATAGATTTCTCTCAAATGTTGAGAGAAAAAGGAAATTTTTTAAATCTGAATTTTTGTTTTTTTGAAAATTAAATTTGAACTTTTAATAATACATAGATCAGAAGAGTTTCGCTTTCATCAAAATAGTTCTTATTGGGTTGTATTTGTGTATAAATATTAGAGGCCCAAAGTCATCGAAAGTCATCCAGGATAGGTGCAAAATGAGCCTGCCCTTATTCTAGGTGAAAAGAAGCCCAGCTCAAGAGCCATGAATGATTGCAACTCCATCAGCATTCGCCTCTGGCAGCACCCATCAATAAATAAATAAATAAATAAAAGGGGTAGCACCATTCAATGATTCGGGCAATTTATTGTGACGTAGTTCCAACTTATTTGACTGATTTAACCGAAACTAACCAAAACTTGATTTAAAGTGTATGGCATGTGTGAATAACTGTGAATTGTTTAGCAGTTTGGACCTAAAAATCATGTTTATTGCAATATGTATACGTCATTAAAATTATGTATACACTCCCTTCATAATTGTACCTTAAATTTATTTTAGAAAAAAGACTAATATATAATAATTACTCACTTAATATGAAAATGTTTGTTTCTTTAATTTTATTATGTTATATATCTTAAATAAATCTCATTAAATTATTTTTTAGAATAAAATTAATTTTAAATAATAATAATAATAATAATAATAATGGGATGTACTTATTGAAGGGTGCACGTAAAAATCTAGAGGATTTAAACACCACTACTCTTTCAGGTACTCACACTTGATTTTGAGAACATATATGTCAACCGAAAATGGTGCCCTGGTTTGCAAGGGATGCTTAATAGTTTGAGGAATTATAATTAGGAATTGATACAGCCTCACACACTATTATTCCTGGTTTCAAACAAAGTCGGGCTTCTATATTCATCTTCTCACATTTGGTTGGTAATTGACAATTTTAAAGTTTCAGGCCGATGATGTCACTGTCACCCTCCTTTTCTGGATGGCTCCTATCACACTAAGTTAACTAGATCATTTCAGGCTCTAGGGCTGGACGGATTTTCACCTTAACAGGGACAAAATCAGGCCCTTTTATTGAGATTTTTCCTGGATAAGTACTGTAAATTTCACTTCTACCCATTGCTTGTAGCAAATCACGCCTTGTTATATCTCAAAAAATATATATATATATACATATATATGCATACTATTGTTTGAAATATGTGTTATGTGCAAGTCCAAGAATAAAGATAAAATTTGTTTTTAGGTTTTTTTCAAGATAATAGTTAGAATTATTTAAATAAGATTGGATCGCCTTTATCTTATCTAATATTATATTTTTACCTATATTGGTATAGCAATATAGTTGCATAAATAATGATTTGCATAATGGAAAGAATATTAGAATTTATTGTATTTAATTTTTGAGAATAAATCATAGATATCATTGTGATACTATAATTGACTGCATTTTCTAGAATCATTAAGAGACTCTTGTTGAACAATTTCTCTACCCATTGCTTGTAGCAAATCATGCATTGTTATACTATTGTTTGAAATTGTTATCAAATACTTATCAATGAGAACACTTATTCCAATCTGTGCAGAAGGTTCATGGCATTGAAAATGTTGATTACTAAATGTTTATCCTCCCCATTAAAAAAACATGTAGTATCTAGAGATATTCTCCTTTCGTCATCACATAATCCATTATAACTTTTTTGCGGACCCTTTTGAACATCTTTATGAGGATATATATATATTTTTTCTAATGCACTTTCCCAAACTTCTTCACTTTTGCCAAGTAGAAAAGAACTCAAAACTTTAAAAGTTAATGGAAGACCTTCACAATATTTTACCACCCTATATGACAACTGCTCATAATCCAGTGAAGAGTGGTTTTGTCTAAAGGCATGCTGACAAAAAGTTCAATAGATTTATGATGGTATAATCCTTGAAGCTCATATAGATGATCCATTTTACAATTTCTAAGCATTTGTTTATCTGTTGTTGTTATAATAATTCTATTTCCTAACCAACACAATCAAGACTCTCTATCAAAGATTCTATTTGTTGGAAATTAGTCACAACATCAAAAACAATTATTTTATGACCAAGCCTATCTATTACAAAAGTGCACCCAATAGAAGAAGTACGTTTATTAGTCAGAGTTGTCTTGCCTATACCATCTATGCCCCTAATTCCTACAGTGCAAATATCTTGTGTTGCTTCATTTAACAATGACTTAACTTATTTGGTAGAAAGTGTCCCAACATGTAACAACGATTCAATTTGTTTAATCTTTGAATCTATTCTAGGCAGCATGTTAGTCAGCTTCTTTAAAATGAATTTGACAATGTCCTTTTTGAGCACATACTCAGACCTAACCAAATTTGCAAAACAATTTTAGTAGTATAAGTTACAAGAAATTACAAAGACTGATTGTTTTATTAACATATACATTTTTAGCAACTTATTACTAATAACTTGTTGAAGAATTAGGCTAGCTCTTCCCATGGAAAGTGTTTTTAAAATTGTTGAATGAAATTGAATATGATCACTAATAATATATTCTACGATATCATGAACAGTTAATTTCATGAGAGTTCATATTAATTTGAGAGTTAATTGTTGGTCTATTACCAATACTAGGAGCTATATATGCTGCAATAAAAACAGAACATATATTTAAAATATAAACAGAATAGTACTGAATCTCATCAATACTGGTTGAATTTAATGAAAAAAAAATGCTAATCTTATCAATATAGACATCAATCTGGCAGCATATATGTAACAGTTGTGTTTCCAGGGTACAACAAATCCATCATTGTTGATGAATACACACTCCAGAACATCTTGGACAGTATTTCTAGTATTGTTGGGGTTCATGGACAACATTTCCTGGAAAATAATAAGAAGAGGGCACACTCCACAACATTAGCTTTTTCTATGGCTAGCGTATACTTTGGTTAACATGACAAATGTATAGTGTTTTATCATTCACTTTGAACTTGAATTGCAGATGTGTGTTCAGTGCAAGAACCTAATAGACAGAGGCTGCCCAATGGTTTATATACCATGAATCCCTTGTGGTATAAGCTCTAGTATTAATCGATACGAATGCATTAGGTAGAAATTAGCATAAAAATTCAATTTATAAGAAAAGGGCACCCAATGGCTTGTAGTAAAAAAAGAAGTTACTCCTCAAAAGTGTTATAATGATGATTTTCCACCCTAACATTTACATATCATCCTTATACATCCTCACATTTCAAAATTTATCATTTTACACCTTGCCCTTATCTAACTATTAAAACAGTGTCTTGAACCTTAAATTGTAAGGGCAATTCGGAAATTAAATTTACATCACCTTAAATGAGAAATTAAAATTTGAAAATGATCATATATATGGCAATATATTACTTTTAATTTATAATATTAAATTATTATATTTAAACTTTTAATTTTAATTTAAGTTACCTATTTACCATTCATTAATGAATTTTATAAAGTTTATTTGTCTTCTATCTAATGATTACTGTTTGTGTCGGACCTCAATTTTTTTAAACTTTAAAGTAAAAAAAAAAAATGAAAATATTAGAGCAGAAATTGATAATACACATTTTAGCAATCATGCATATTTCAACTTTTATTGGGATTTGATAATTATTAAAGAGTATATTATAATTTTGTTAATAGCTTGAATACTTTGTCCATAAGTAAGAATATTTCAAACTCCAAACTCACTTTGGAACAACTTGCAATTGATGTCAACAGAAGCAAATGGAAGTTTCCTCGTCCTCCCCATGAAGAAGTTTTCTACAATGACCCCCATTATTCATTGACTTGCATACAATATGTTTCCATTGTTTTCCTCAGAGGAGAGAAAATGAGAGCAACCCACCTCCCTTGTAAGTAAAGTTTTCATTTTTTTATCATTCACAGTCTTATTTTTTATTGTTATTACTTTAAAAAAATTGTATAAGCTTCCGCCTCGGACTACTATGAACACTTTTTTTGAACTTTATTTTTTTGGAATAGATTTTTTTTTTTTTTTCAACTTGTAAATGTTTCTTCAACTTTTTTGTGACCTTGAGAATACATGGGGCCGTCAATTCCGTTTTAGGTAAATAATTGCCTCCAAAGACCCTAGGATTATAATAATTACTCTCCATTTTAGGAAAAATGCACCCAAATGCTTTTTCCTCGATAGAAAGTAAGCAACTTTTATGTTCACTTCATAAAAATGTTGGGTGATGTTAGGTGGGTGCCCTATCTCCTCGCTTCATATCCAGAAACATAAGTGGGGTAATGTTACAAGGGAATATATGCTATGAGCTCTGCCTATTCCTTTCTTTTCTTATCTCCCATTTCATACCAACTTTTCTATAATGAGTATATTTAGGGTTGCATAGGTGGGTTGGTAAAAGCCCAATACGCTGGCCCGGTAAACAAAGGTCCAATGAACTGATCCAATGAATTAAACCTGAAAGATAAGGCCCAACTAGCAAACACCCAACTCGCATTGGACTAAGACCCAGTTCTTTGATGAGCAGCTCACTGAAACAGTCAACTCGCTACTGCAGTACTCAAGTCACTGTTCAGCTGTGATTCAGCTCGCCTATACTCAATTCGAGGTCGTCCTAGCGAGGTCCAGCTCGCAGCTCGAAATGCTTGATAAGGAAGTTCTTCCAAAAAAAGTAACAGCTCAAATTGAGAATGAGTCAACTGCAAAAGTTGGAAATAAATTCAAATTTTTATGTCCATAGAATCAATCTCTGATATGACAGAATCAATCCCTGATTTGGTACTAATTGACTTTGGAAGTGTAATTAATGTGAAATATTTTTCTGTTTTAATTGTATTCAAACTGTAACGTCTCACACTATAAATAGATGTTAAAATTCATTGAAAAAGGGACAGATAACAATCAATAATATGCTGTAACTTTGCTAAGATAACTAGAGAAGCAGTCATGGATGTAGACATCTTTTTAAACCGAACCACGTAAAATTCTCGGTGCACTATTCTTCCTCTTCTTTCTTCTTTGTGTCCCACTTTGTTTCTCTTTATTTGCAGGTATTAGGTCAAGAACTTTAATCGATCAAATTCACGTGTCAACATTTTCTTTTCTAAATTATATCAATTTACCTTATACATTCTATGCCTCTGTTTCTTTTAATACAACATTATAATTATAATACTGTTTTTTTTTTTTTTTCAAAATTTTTATATTGGTTATTATGTTATTATCTTATACCACCAAATATATATTATGCTTTTACCAAATTATAATGTACCTATTTTAAAAGAAAACGTGTCCATTTTTATACGTACAAATGGACCATGCATCTAGCCAACTTTTTTACTAGAATGTTATGATAATACTATGATCCCTTTGGAATAACGTTATTAATCGTATTACTTGCGCTTCACTTTTTAAAATTTGATCTAGTACCATTTAATTCTTTATATTTTTTACAACATTTTACCAATAATCATCTGTAGTCTAGTGGAAAGGTTAGGAATGACTCACACATAGACCCAGAAAGTTAAAATGTTTCTAATACCAATGATTTAAAAGAAAGACAGTAGGAAAATTTCAAATGACTGAAATTAACATTTAAATTAATTTAAGCCGTTACATTGAGATTTATTGTTGCACAAGTAAATTTGACTTAAATTAGCCAAAATTAGCAGAAATAATCTTATGAAATTAGGATTTTTTTTTTTTCTCTTTTAGCCACATGCAATGCTTATCAATTGGTTTTTTAACCAAACTTGGTAATTTGTCAAAATTATTTTCTCATTAACTAATAAGTGTGTAAATACATAAATATACATCAATCTGGTTATGAGAACGTATCGATTTGGGATTGGACTGTCATGATAATAATTTGATCGGTGGTTGTATATTTAACTTTGTACTCTTCATTACACAAGTTTAGTATCTAATTATTCAATGCACTTGGTTTTTACAAACATTTCTTTTCAATTCTTTTTCTGTTTATTATGATTAATTATTGCATTTAAATGTATTTTTAACTCAAGTTAGAACCACTATTGCCTTATGTTTTTTTTCTTTTTTAAAAGAACCCCTACTGTAGGACTTAGAAGTTAAACCCACTTTAATTAGTAGTCAATGTAATAGTGAAATCATTGAGAAGCGCAATGCCCGGCTCCGTCTCTCTATCTCTCTCATTATTCAAATTTTATTGAATTCTCACTTCCCCACCGCCAAGTATAAACGAAAATTGCTTTGAAAATGAACTAGGAATATACTATATTAGTAGGGAACCGGTTATAATACGAACGTCAAAAGACGTTCGTATGATACGAACTGTGTCCAAAAAATTGTCGTAACCGTTGGATGATGAAAAAGCTAATCCAACGGTTTTAAAGAAAAAGAGACAAAAAATTAATAAAAACCAGTAACCGGCTAATTGGGTCACTTCACCAAATTTTCTCTCCTCAGTCCTGTCCTATGCTCTCTGTTTTCACTTTTGTTCTCCCTTCCTTTTCATTTATTCTCTAAAAAATCAAATCCCTAAAACCCAAAATTTTTCAGGATTTTTTTTGCTTTTGTTAATTGTTTCACTCAATCAGAATCTCAACCTCAAAATAGTTGAGATTCTTCGGGAACAACAAGCTGACGAGACGTCGCAACTAGCTCGATATATTATTGCTTCAGGCTCTACAGATGTCAAGGTAGCCAATATTTTCCCTTGAGGAATTCGATTTCATCAATTTGGGACTTCCGTTTCCGGTCTTGAAGGCAAGCTTGGTGAGTCGCAAATGGATGAGGGAGCGGGTGTTGGAGGATGTGAACCGAGAGGCCTACCATCTTCGTCGTTGACAGGTATGTATTTTATAATCAATATTTTGAAAAGGTCGGCTTGTTGGTGTGTTAGAGACTTGTTAGGTGCAGTTATTTGTGATGTTTGAAATTTGTTTAAAAGATGAATGTTTGGTCAGAAAACAATGAATGACAAGTGAAGATACGTATCTGTCCTTTGGAGAAGAAAAGGAGAGACCCAGATTGACATAAGACTCTAGAGTGTCTTCATTGGCTTCTAGAGACTGAGAAGTAGAAGAAGAGCAAAAGATGAGAGAGACACGGTACTTGCTTAGGGAGGTGTTCAGAAAGGTAGGTCTATTGGTGTGAGATGGTCTTCGTGTAGCTCTAGTGGTTGTTGAATTTGAGAAGCAGAGCAATTGCTAGATTAGAGCAACCACGGCCATTCAGATTCCCACACTTTTTCTGGGTATGTCGAATTTTGGTCCTACATTTATGTTATGTATGAGAAATCAACCAACTTAGAATGCTGTGTGACTGATATGTATGAAGATTGTTTATTTGTTTAGATAAACAACTTAGAATGTTGTGTGACTGATATGTATGAAGATTGTTTATTTGTTTAGATAATAATATTATTGTAGCGATGTTATAGAGAGTTTATAGTTCTTGCATTGTTTACAATAATGTGTTGAACAAGTTCCTGTTTAAGGTTGCTGCAAAATTTCTTTCCACATTTGTATGCAGGGCTTTATCTCTTTTGTTAGTAAAATCTATGGAATGTGAACCTTATGAAAGACTATCAAAGTAGTATCATGTCAATTACCTTCTAGAACATCATTTGGTTCTTAGAGTTAATTTTGTGGTAAGTATTGCGAAGGTCACATTTTGTTCGAATTTTACAAGGTTCTGCAAGGCAAGTAACAACATTAGATAAAACCTCTAGTAGACCATTGCTTGCCATGATGTGTATTTTGACTTGAAGGTTAGGCTGTGTGTAAAGGGTTAAAGTGGTGGCAGAAGAGGCTTTCTTGTAAAGTTACAAAATGTTACTTGTGAATTCCTTGCCAAGGTCGCTCCTGACCAGGTTACCGAGGTGTCTTCCCCGATTTTGTTGGTTGTTGATTTTGTTCATAATTTCTATTGTCTTGTTGGTGAAGTGAAGTCCCAATACCAAAATTCTAATTGTAATTTGTTTTAAGTGGGATTGTTGGTTCTTTTAAGTTTGAGCAAATAGCCCTTGATATTTGCTCTTAATCAGTAAACTCCATCAAGGATGTGTAATATCTGCAGCCTGTCTAGTATATTGGTCAACCTTTGAGAGCATTTCTCTTCTTTTTGTTCTCATCCCTTGATGTTACTCCTGCCTAATTTTTAGGTTTCATTTGACCTACAAAGTTAACTGCAAATGTTGTCATGCTTATTGGACTGCTATTTTTATAAGATCTATGGACATTTATATCATGATACGTAGCAAATCTGTCGTTTGAGTCACATATTCTTGTTGCTTTCCACATATATTTTGACTCTCATTATAAATGGTCATATGGGAATATTTGCACTAGCATATCAATAAATTTTCATTTTTATATGCTTCTTTTGTGGTAGAACAACCTGGTGTTCTTCAGGTTGTCCCAAGCAAGACAGTTAGGCTCCATTCAAGGCCCTGGAGGCTGCACTAGAACATCAATAGAATCAGTAGAAGCTAGCTACTAGTGATTTAAAATTGAGAGATGGTGTGCATGGATCGGGCAATGTTGGAGGATGTGGTGAAAATAGTAAGAGAAGTAGATAGTGGTAGCTATGTTGTGGAAAGAGTTGAGTTTGTTGAACTTCAATTGAGGTTCTTGCTTGAGGCTTTTGGAAAGCTTCAAGGTCTAATTTTGCATAATCTCTTTAACAATCAGTTGGAGGTAACTTCTATTTTGCTTATTTTTACTTCTTTTAATTGTTATGCATGGTTTTTGTTGAATAGGATAAGTGGTTCTCACTTTTTTTTTTTAATTTATAATATAATTTTTGTTGTTTTGGTTTATAGATAGATCACACATAGATTTGAGTTTATATTAATTGATTGTAAATTGGAATAGGTTTGAATTTTATTTTCATTTCCAATTGCAGACAAAAAAAGAAATCATAACTTCGTTTATATATAATTAGAAGGTAAATAGATAGAGATAGATGAAGCAGTGTGCAATCCAGCAAAACATGGTGGCAGGTGGTCATGAAGAGATGAGAAACTCAATTCCAGTTATGGTTTCCTATACAAGAGACAGAGACTACTTGATTTGTCCAAAATTCTGTACACTGTCATCAATAAGAACTGTGACCCCCAACCTCTTCCCTTTTTAGGTGGAATCTCATGTACAAAATTCTCTATAATAATCTCTCTATTTTTTATTAAAAGAAGTGTGTTGAAAAGATAAGTTTTTTCTTTTTCTATTTGCTGATTATTATTATTTTTTATTTGCAATAATCAAGTTGAGAATTTTTATTCAACAGCAGGGTTTGATCTTTTCGACATCATTCTGCCAATTTTTTTTTTATTTTAATTATAAATATATAAATATGATTTAACCTTATATTTATGCATATAGGTACTAGATCTATGACTAAAGAATTCTTAAGTTATCAAAATTCGTGCCTTTTGATTTTATGAAATATTTTTGGGTAATTGTGTTTTGATTATTATATTCTCTTAAAATTTGTTGTGGAAATGGTAGTTTGTATCCTTAAGATTATCTGAGGGGTGGATTTGACAAATAATTTAATTGAATTGAACATAATGGTTATGGTGGTAGATCTATGATGAAGAATTGTTAAGTTGTACCAGATCTGAGCTTGATTTCCTGTGATTGTAATTCTACTGCATTTTTATAATGCAAAAGATGTTGGATAGAGATTCCAGTAGAAACTTTTGATGACAGTTAGATTTAGGGTTTTTTTTGCATTTTCTGGTGAGAGGGGAGAGGATAGGTTTGGGTTTCAATGGGTTTTTTTATTTTTGTGTAATTGTGTTTTGATTATTATATTCTCTCTCTTCTTTACTTCGCTGGTCACCATCTTTTCATCTTTCTTTTTTTTTTAATTTTTTTTCCATACAGCCTAACGGTTGGATGCAAATTTTTCACATCCAACGGTCAAGCATCACATTTTTACGTTGTATGTATGATGCGAACACTTTTTTAGTGTTCGTATCATAACCGTTTCCCTACTATGGAGGAAAAGTTAGTGTGCTTGTCGGTGGATCGGTGGAGATAATCCACGCCCATGACCGTGAGCACTACCATTCCATTTGGAAATGATTATGATACAAACACTGAAAAATGTTTGTATCATACATACAAATAGAAAGAATAAAGTCCAACTGTTGGATGATCAAAATTTGCATCCAATGATTAGGATGTTTAGAAAAAAAAAAAGTTAAAAAATAATGAAAAATGGTGATCAACTAAGTAAAGGAGAGAGAAATTTGAAATTAGAAAAATGAAAATATAAAAAACCAAACCTAATCTATCTATCATTTAGTCCTATTTATCTCCAAAAGAAACCTTAGTTGACATCCATTTTCTCTCCAAACTCTCTGTCACATTATCAATAACCTTGTTTCGTCGACATCGTCGCTCTCTCTCTGCATCATCATTGACTCGCTGGTGTCACCTCTTTGTCTCAGCAATCAGCATCATTACATCGTCACAGCCTCATAGTCACAAGATCGTTGACTTTTCTGCTCTGTCACAACTCACAACATCATGATCGACTCGCCGCTCTTTCTCAGCTTCATCATTGACTCCTCGCCGTTCACTAGATCGTCAACCAGCAAAGTCCATTGTCTTCTTTTCCTCCATCAAAAACCTTGACGCTCTAAGATTGGTAACTTTTTTTTTTTTCTTCTGTTGGAAAATCTTCTGTTTTCTCTGTCATTTTTGTACTTTTAAGGTTTTTTTTTTAAATAATTTTTGAGTCAATCTAGAGAAGCTTAGATTTTTCACTTCTGGGTCTATCAAAAATCAATTGGATGTGCAGAGGACGCTAAGATGTTTTAGAATTTTGAGCATGGGTGCATCAAAAAGCAATTATATGAATTTTGTTTAAGCTTAAGTCTATTCATGAATTTAGTTGCTACTGTTTTCTCCATTGCTCTGCATTGCACTACAAATTGGGCATGAAGCACATACAACATATAGCATAGTAGCAGTACAAGTTTATACTTATAATTACAAATACAATACATAGAATTTATGAGAAAGCACCGATGGTTCCAAAACTAATAAAAATCTGTATCTCCACCCTAAATTGTATCATATAAATTAGCTTTGCAATCGTATTATCTGCTCGATTGTTGGTTGTTGTTCGTGTTCTATTTAAATAGTTATGGTCGCTACTACACTTTTATGCTGATTTTCATCTATTGTTTTGTTATTATTTTCTTTTCAATGGTTTGTGTTGTACTACTATCCACCTTTATATTACTTCATTTTATTTTTTTGGATTTAAATGAATATCATCATCAAAATTGTTGTAGGGAATGGTGTTGGTAAAATATTGACTGACAAGCTTTCATCTAGGTGTACATATTTTGTCAAAAGAATATCAAGCTCGAATGTGCAGAGAAAATGTTTTGAAGGAATTTATCGTCTTTTGCGGTAGATATGCCGACAAGTGTGAGATTGAAAATGTTCAGAATTTTTTTATTCTTATTATTTTGAAAGTGAACTATGTCATTTTTATTTTGTAAATTTTAAATTTCTAGTTAAGGCTTTTTTTTTTTATAAATTTTTTTATTAGAGGTGAGGAAGAAGGGATGAAAGTAATAAGAAAGGTGTCAAACCTTGCCATTATGGCAAGGGATAATTGGCGCTTTAACTAACTTTGCCAACTACCTTTGACAGAACATGATGTTATCAAAATAAGTTTTTAATTTTATTAAAAGTTAAAATTGTAGATTAGAATACCTTTAATTTTGATTTAAATGGATTTGAATTTTTTTTTTTGAAATTCAAAGTCTTCTCATATGATATATTATATATTCATGGAAGACTTGAAATTTGTTTAGATGATAAGCAAATTTGATGTAAAATTATATTAAAGTGTTAATTTATTTTACAAGTCTTGACATTTCATTGGAGTTACATGTTAATTCAAAACTATATCATAAATTTAAAGTACATTACATATTAATTTTTTTTAAAAGTATTAAATGTGAATCAAAGAGTCTAACACTCAAAAACTTTTAAGGTATTAAGAAAATAAAAACAATGTAAATTAAGAATTTCTTTTAATTTTAATTTTAATTTTGTTTTTTTTAAGATAATCGAATCTAAATTTTTTTATGGCTAACAATGAAAAATTAATATAATTACTATAGAAACTTATATCATAACAATTATAAATAAGTAAAATTAATTTAATGTTAAACAAATTAAATAAAATTTTTACAAAATATTTAATATCATTGTATTTTTTGCAACAGACAATCTTTTAATTTATTCTAAAATAAATTTTAGAGTAAATTATAAATTATCTACTACGTTCGAAAATATTATGTTATGGTAAATTTTGTGGTTTAATTATAAACGAAATATATAAGTTTTAATACTTATTTGTAAATATTTTAGTTAATTTTACTAAGTTTAATTGGCTACATTTATATGTGTAAATTAATACTAATACTTTTAGGTGTGTTTGTTTTGTTCACCTGCCACCTACTGAATGTCACAAACTTGCTGCTCAATCTATTCGATGTGCTTTTATAGGGTATAGTACTACTCAGAAAGGTTATGTTTGTTTTGATGCTACTGCTAACAAACTTCGTGTATCTAGAAATGTGATTTTTTTTTTTTTAGAATCAATATTTCTTCCAGTCTCACATTCCTTCGACATATGATCTTGCAATACTTCCCGATTTTGATGATGTAATGCATGTTGAACGATTTAAGCCAGGTCTTATGTACCATGGACGTCGTCGACACTCAGCAACACCTCTTCCTAACATTAATTCTCCATCTAATCTAGTGCACATTGAACCTCGAAGATCTAGCAGAGTTATCCGACCACCAGATAGGTATGGTTTTTCTCATATGTCACTCACTGCGACTATGGATACTATTGCAGTGCCTCGTTCTTATTCTTAGGCATCTCAACACGCATGTTGGCAGCAAGCTATGCAAGAAGAGCTTCAAGCATTGCAGGAAAATCATACTTGGGATATTGTATCTTGTCCACCTGGTGTGAAACCTATTGGGTATAAATGGGTCTACTCGATTAAGTTCCGTTTAGATGGCTCCTTAGAGAAATATAAAGCTCATCTTATGGCCCTTGGAAATCGTCAGGAGTATGGTGTTGATTATGAAGAGACTTTTGCACCTATCACTAAGATGACTACGATACGACTAGTCTTGGCTATTGCTACCTCTAAAGGCTGGGCTCTCTAATAAATGGATGTTAAGAATGCTTTTCTACATGGGGATCTCAAAGAGGAAATCTATATGACTCCTCCCCAAGGTCTATTTTCTACACCATCTTCAGATGTTTGTCGCTTGAAACGATCTCTGTATGGTTAAAGTAGGCACCACGTGCTTGGTTTGATAAGTTTCGTTCCACTCTTCTTGATTTCAACTTTGTTCAAAGTAAATTTTACTCATCTCGCTTTCTTCGAAAGAGTGATACAAGGATTGTCTTGCTTTTGATATATATGGATGACATTGTAATTATAGGAATGGACTCTGATTTGATCCAACAATTAAAACAACACCTCAAGGCTTCCTTTTATATGAAAGATCTAGGTTTTCTACAATATTTCCTCGGTCTTGAGGTTCAATCCACACCAGAAGGTACATATTTGCATTAACACAGGTATACATAAGAGGTGATTACTTTGGCTGGTCTCCAAGAAGGAAATTCAGTTCTTACACCTTTAGAGGTGAATTTGAAGCTGCAACAAGGAGGATGAGAGCTTCTTTCTGATCCCTCTTTCTATCGACAATTGGTTGGGAGCTTAAACTATTTAACGATAACTAGACTTGATATTTCCTTTGTTGTCCAGCAAGGTAGTTAGTTTATGTAGGCACCTCGCCACCTTCATCTTGCTACTATTCGCCGCATAATTCGCTATCTTAAGGGAACTTCTCGATGCGGCCTATTCTTTCCAGTTAGATCTCCTATTTTGTTATCAGGATATAGTGATGCAGATTAGACAAGATGTGCAGACACTCGTCGTTCTATCACATGATGGTGCATGTTTCTCAGCAATGCTCTTATCTCTTGGAAAAGTAAGAAATAGTCTCGCATTTCCAAGTCTTCTACAGAATTTGAGTATCGTGCTATGTCTTCTGCCTGTTCTGAGATTGTGTGGCTTCGTGGGTTGTTGGCAGAACTTGGTTTTCCTTAGCACCAGCCTACTTTGCTTCATGCTGACAACAGAAGTGCTATTCAGATTGTTGCTAACTCGATCTTTCATGAGCAAACCAACCACATCAAAGTAGACTATCATTCCATACGTAAAGCTTTTGATAGTGGTGTAATTACTCTTCCTCATATTTCTACTGATCTTCAGACAGTCGATGTGTTCACTAAGGCTCTTACCTGACATAGACATCAGTTCATGATTGACAAATTGATGCTTTTTAATCCACCTGCATCAATTTGAGGAGGGATGTTAATAGGAGTAATTAGTGGAATGTACAGCTAGGAGATTGAGAGTAATTAGTGTAATGTACAACTAGGAGATTGAAAGAATATCTTGGTAGTAATTAGTGGAATTGAGAGAAAATCTTATTGTAATTAGTAGAAAATCAGGTTGTATTATTTTATATTTATTTAGAGGTCTCAAGACATGTCAAGCATGGAAAGATTATTGAAATTTAGTCAAAAAAATTATCAAAACTGATTATTATATATAATTGACTTTATAAACTTTATTTTGTCTTTTGTTACTTTATTAATTTGGAATTGGTACTTACTAATTTATTAATTTACTTTTTGAAGATAGAGAAATAATGCTACATAAAAGTGACAAAAAAAATTATAAATAAATTATTCAACTCTTATTTGAATTGGTTATATATATAAATATATAAATAAATAATAAATATATATTATAATTAATAACATATAATTATGCCAAACATACTATTTTAATATTGTTATATGTTGAGTTGGTTATAAGTTGTAACTAATATTTACACTTTCCACTTTCAACCAAATAGATTGTGGAGTTCCAAGTTTCCTTCATTATTTGTATATGATGCGGAAATATCACAAAATGGGAAAAACTAGGGTATTTCACATTTGTATCTTATTTCAATAGTTTTATCATTTGTGTTTTAAATGGTACTTTTTTTGAACAAAAATATCAATTCAGAAGAAAAACTAACTTATATTCTCTTATATTTCTAGTCATCTTTTCTAATTTTGTCCATCACTAAAATCGCTCTTCTCTATCCAACATCATTCTCTTTCTTTTATCTTCTTCTTTTTTCCCCCTCCTCCTTTTCTTTTCCTTATTCTTTCTTCTTCGACAAGGAGCATGAAGCTCCTCACTAAAAATGCCAACCCGAAATGAGAACTTATAGATTTGCAAGTTTGTTGTCATTACTTAAAGACAGTACAAACTACCTAACTAGCCTTTGTATTTGTTCATGATTGTTGTAAAACTACTGAATATCAAAGATTTTGGATATGTTTAACCCCTTAAAATATTATTGAAATAACAAACGGTTACCAAATATTAAAACTTTCCGGCATCTCTTACACAAACTGGCAACTTTTTACCTTTCATTATCAAGTTTATAGTTTTAATAGAAAATTACATTTTCATTAAAATTATAATTGAACTTCAATATATATATTTTTTAATTCAAACTTAGTCAGATTCCACACTATATCAAATTCAAGAATTTTAGTACCTTAAATTCCAATTAAATTGAAAATAAAAAAATTCATATGAATACTAAAATAGCACAGATTGATGAAATTAAAAAAATGGAAAAGAGAGTTAAACAGATTCAAAACAATAATCCAAAACTTAAAATTACAAAATTGATGAATATAATTCAAACCTAACAAAAAAACAGTCCAAATGCACATCAAATAGATTAATGACTAAACCAAATACTTTGTTCCAAGCAGATACTTACATACAGGTATTACTGTTACAAACTAGATATTTTAAAACGTAAACATTAATATGTGACAATAACCTGTAACTACTACATTATTTTCTAAAATATTATTAGATTTGTTGGACATAATTAAAATTAGTATTAACTCCTCGCAAAACAGAGGTTTGTCTTAGGATAAGACTCTACATTCATATTAATGAGGTTGTCAATTTGAATTATTTCCTTATCTTTCTTAACTTACAAATTTGTAGTGGGTCAAAAAGAAAAGAAAAGAAATCAAACTAATTATAGTGAGATAAAAGAAAATGATGGTTGTCCATAGGGACAAAGTGATGACACCACAAAAAAAACGATTGCTCTTGCTTTTTGGTACAACCGAGCTACTAAAAGAAGGGTGATTGAAATTACAAATCACAAGACTTATTCTACGTGTAATACATATTTGCAAATTTGATAATTCTTAGATGGAAGATGGATATCATATTGAATAGAACAGGAGATTGTTAACCAAAATGAACTACCAAAATTCCAGTTACAGTAGTGACAACCACTTCCAGTCTTCTCATTCAATATAAACCATCGCTTGCTCCATCCATCAGTTTTTGCACTTTTCTTCAATATAAATCTGGACATGATAGAAAATTAAAGTTTATATGCACATACAAGTTGCTTAAAAAAATGAAAAATTGAATTGCGTAATCATGCAAGCAAGGTTTTTTAAGGCATTCGATAAATCTTAATAATGAGATACACCAAAGCAATAACTGGTCAACAACCATTAATTGATGTATTATCATGAAATCTTGGCTAACTGAACTTACTCTAAAACCTAAATACAGTTATTACACAAACCTGCTGTTATATCTCCTCCAGCTCCTGCAGTCTTCAAAGCAGAAACTTCCTGTGCTTTTTCTCTCCTTGACTGGATTTATAATTTATTCTTCATTGATTTCAATTTTACATCACTTTTATGGCCACCTGTCGGGGATGGATGCCTAGAAGTATGTATGCAACAATAGTTAATGTACATGGAGAAAATTTTATTGGAAGCATTAGGGAGAAAAGGCAACAAGTGTAGGCTTAATGTTTCCATCTTTCTAAATTCAAAATCCAGTTAAATCACCAAAGGGACCTCCTACCCTGTTTAGTGTTGCTTGCTCTGCATCCGGTCCTTTTTTGGAGGACCGATTCTTCACCTCCTCTGGCTGATGTCTTTCCATCCTAAGAAAAACAATCAAGTTCATAAGCTGTAGTGAATCAAACTTTGCAAAGATCTATTAACAAAACACCAAGGATTTCATTGACATACATTGTACACAAAGAAGTGAAATATGGAAATGGACTCTATCAAGTAAAGATGATGTAAAATTCATAAAACTCATGCAGCATAAGCAGTTATTATAAGCGATGCCCTCAAATTACAGTTGCTTAAATTGCCCTTTAAATCTGTTGCCAAAATGCCATATCATGGCTTGCCAGTGATATTGTGACTTAAACATACGATGGCTCCTTTGGACTAGAAAACCTGCTATGACAGTGAATGTCACAAAAGCTTGTACATATTATTGCTAGACAGTGAATACTATAAAAAATACACCAGCAAAACACGTCTAGAATACCTCCTTTGCACCAAACAAATGAAGTGTTGGGGAGACAAAAAAGCTCGTTCCTTGTCATCTAGTATAACCACCATCTTTTTTTAATTTATTCTTAAACCAATCCAGCGAAGTTGTTGCAATTGCCACTACCAAGTAGAAAGTTAGAGTTGTTAAACTATAATTAGATGGAAAAGAAATCTGAACCATGCACAAGCAAGTCATTTAAACAAACAGATAAAAATGAAAAGACCAAAATTGTCCCCAACCTCTCTATTGAAAGGAGGATACCTTCCCAGTCCTGGTGTAGCATTTGCTGCAGCAGAAACTATATCAAGCAATACAGGGGTGCACCGGCTTTGTCAGTCAACCAGGCACTCAATAGCTAGCACAAGACAAACAAGATTTTAAGATTTTCACACTGCCATCCAGACCAAAAATCATATAGAAAGTAGCAAAGATAGAGCTGAAATTGTAGTTCTATTTATCACCGAAAAAGTAAGTGTTACTTGTATGTCCAACTCTGAGTAAATTAAAGTTGGCAAACAAGTTTTTACTACTCACACAATTCACTGATGAGACGATGGAGCTCCACCGATGAACAAGATGTTAAAAAGCTAAATTATAGTGAAAAAAAAGAATTAACACTTAGCATCACAACTATGAAAAGGAAAAATAGATGGAAGCCTTTAAAGAGATTGTGGTTGAAAAACACTTTCTCCTACAATCATTTTCTCTCCATGCCAGTTTTGTGGTTATTAGGGAAGGAAGAGCCTAGAACTCCTCAAGTATATTAAGAAGATTCCCATAACAGGTCCTATGAGAATGTAATCTTCTTGTCTGGGGGGCAAGTTTGCAACATTAGAGGACACACTTGAACTCTTCTATCTACTTTAAATGAGGCTTCAGCTTCAGATGGGATCATATACACCTGTTAACAATGTGAAACTTTTCCTATAAACTCTTTAGCTATGTTTGTTATTTTGTGTCTTCTTATGGTTCAAGCAACCTTATTTAATTTAGTTTAAATGTAATGGTTCAGCTTGTGTGCAGTTTGATGTAATGTGTTAAGTTTGCTTTAGTTGTTATAGTGGGGTTAGATAATTCTGATTTTAGATTTTTGTCTTCTCAATGGAATGGGCTGTGTACTTGTATGGCTAGAATCAGTCCTGTACTCATATAAAAAGTTCAATAAAGAAGCTGCTATGTATGTTGGCAAAACTGATTTGTTATGTTCTGGTTGTAACTTTGCTTACAGAGTTTATTTCCATGTGATGTGCTGATGGTTAATGGCTATGTATGAGCTGATCTTCTAACAGTGGTATCAGAGCATTGTTCTTATGGGCTGTGAGGTATAATATTGAGAGTTTTGTGAGCTTAAACACTTGCTTTTGAGAGATTAAATACTTATGAGTGTTCAGATGGCCTCAGGAAGCAGCTCTGCCTTGGCTGTTCCTCAATTTTCTGGGGAAAATTATCAGATATGGGCAATAAAAATGAAGTCTTATTTGAAGCCCTTTGGTCTATGGGAGCATGTAGAACAAGAGAAGCAAGACCCTCCACTTAGAGCTAATCCTACCATAGCTCAAATCAAGCAACATGAGGAGGAGAAGATGAAGAAAGACAAAGCTGTCACTTGCCTACATTCAGCTTTGACAGATGGTGTGTTTACAAGCATTATGCATCTTGAAACACCCAAGCAAATATGGGATGAGCTAAAAGAAAGATATGAGGGTAGTGAAAGAGTAAGAAGTGTCAAGATGTTAACTCTCAAAAGAGAGTTTGAGATGTTGAAAATGAAAGAGGGTGAGTCTGTTAAAGATTACACCTGCAAGTTGTTTGAATTGGTGAATCAAATGAGGCTATATGGAGAGGTAGTGGAAGACTATAAGGTTGTCGAAAAGATGTTGATCAGTTTGCCTGAAAAATTTGAAGCTAAAGTTGCAGCCATTGAGGAGTCATGTGACTTGAAAAAATTGACAATTTCAGAAATGGTAAGCAAGCTCCAAGCTCAAGAGCAAAGGATCTCTATGAGAAGGGATGATGTGACTGAAGGTGCCTTTCAAGCAAGACACAAGGGGAAGCAACATGTTCAAAAGGATCAAAAGAAGCAAACTTTTGAAAAGAAAATTGGAGATCAAAAAGGAAAAAGCAAGATGGATGGAGGCTCATCAGAATCTGCAGGAAAAGGCAAATTCCCACCTTGTTCAACCTGCAAAAGGACAAACCACTTGTCAAAGGATTGTTAGTACAAAGGCAAGCCACAAATCCAATGCAATTATTGTAAGAAATGAGGTCACAAAGAGAAGTTCTGCAGATCAAAGCCAAACCAAATGCAACCACAACCTACACAGCAAGCAAACTTTACAGATGAGCAACATCAATATGAAGATCACTTGTTTATGGCAACTCAAGCATGCTACTCAGTCTCGAAGGATGTTTGGTACATAGACAGCAGGTGTACAAGTCACATGGCAAGGGATGTGAGCCTTTTTTCTTCACTAGATAGAGCTGACCGGACAAAAGTAAAGCTTGGAAATGGCGAAGTGGTGCAGGCAGCTGGAAAAGGTACAGTTTCTATTCAAACTAGTGGAGGAGTTAAATTAATTTCTGATGTTCTTTTAATTCCAGACTTAGACCAGAACCTTTTGAGTGTTGCTCAGCTATTGAAGAAGGGTTATTCACTCTCATTTATGGATAATTACTGCATTATGTTTGATTCATATGGTGTTGAAGTTGTTAAGGTAGAAATGCATGATAACAGTTTTGCATTAAGCTTGGATCAAGTAAATCACTTTGCATTGGTTTCCAAATATGATGATTCTATATTATGGCACAAGAGATATGGTCATTTCAATATGAATGCATTGAAGTATTTGCAATCCCATGACATGGTTAGAGATATGCCTACTGTGAGTTGCATTGAGAATGTATGCAATGCTTGTCAAATGGGAAAAATGCATAGGAAGCCTCTCTCATCAGCAAATGTTACAAGGGCAAAACATAAGCTTGAACTTGTGCACACTGACTTGTGTGGTCCTATGAGTATTTCCTCCTTAAGTGAAAACAAGTATTTTATCTTGTTTATTGATGACTTGACTAGAATGACATGGGTGTATTTTCTGTCAAGTAAAACTCAAACTTTCAATATTTTTAAAAAGTTTAAAGCTATGGTAGAGTCTGATAGTGGATGTAAAATTAAGAAGCTAAGGTCAGATAATGGAAAGGAGTACACTTCAAATGAGTTCAATGCATTTTGTGAAGAAATGGGAATTACACACCAACTGACAGTTAGCTACACCCCTGAGCAGAATGGGGTTTCCGAAAGGAAAAATAGGACTGTTATGGAGATGGCGAGATGTCTTATTGCAGAAAAGAAGTTGCCAAAGAATTTCTGGGCTGAAGCAGTGTATACAGCCGTGTATCTCTTGAATATGCTTCCAACTAAAGCAGTTCAAGGGAAAACACCAATGGAAGCTTGGTCTGGTATGAAACCCTCTGTTAAGCATTTAAAAACATTTGGTTCAATCTGTTATACTCATATAGCAGATGTAAAGAGGTCAAAACTTGATGACAAGGCTGAAATGGGGATCTTTTTGGGTTATGCAGCAAGGTCCAAAGGGTATAGAGTGTACAATCTCAAGTCGAAAAAGATTGTGATCAGCAGAGATATTCAAGTAAATGAAGATGCATTTTGGGATTGGGAAATCCAGCAAGTGAAAAGAAGTGAAATGACAGTGCATCAAGCTAACAATCCTCCTGAAATTGATAATCAAAGTCAAGCTACACATGACCTTGAAGATCAAGAAGCTGAATCTGACTCTCCAGTGTTAAAGACCAAGTCCTTGGCTGAAATTTATGAAAAATGTAGTTTTGCAGTGAATGAACCTTCTTGTTTTGAAGAAGCATCAATGTTGAAAGAATGGAGTGATGCAATGAAGGAGGAGTTGTCAATAATCAATAAGAATGGTACTTGGGAACTCACGTCAAGGCCTAAGGATAGAAAAGTGATAGGAGTTAAATGGGTTTATAGACAAAATTAAATCCGGATGGTTCCATTCACAAGCACAAAGCTAGACTTGTTGTAAAAGGGTATTCTCAAATGGCTGGAGTTGATTATGGTGATACATTTGCCCCGGTTGCTAGGCATGAAACTATTAGATTACTTGTTGCTCTATCAGCTCAATATGGATGGAGGATATTTCATTTGGATGTTAAATCAGCTTTTTTAAATGGAGTCCTGCAAGAAGAAATATTTGTAGAACAGCCTACTGGTTTTGCTATTTCAGGCCATGAAGATAAAGTTCATAGGCTTCATAAAGCCTTGTACGGGTTGAAACAGGCTCCAAGAGCCTGGTACAGCAGAATCGATACACACTTTCTTCAACATGGTTTTAGGAGGAGCCAAAATGAGCATACTCTTTATGTGAAAACTTGTGGCAATGGGAAGAAGCTGATAGTGTCACTTTATGTAGATGATTTACTGGTTACTGGAGATGATATTCATGAAATTGACAAATTCAAGAAGAGTATGTTTCAGGTTTTTGAAATGACAAATCTTGGAGAGATGATGTATTTTTTAGGAATGGAAGTGCATCAATCCAAGGATGGAATTTTTCTCTCACAAAGAAAGTATGCAAAAGATATGCTGAGAAAGTTCAAACTGGAGAGTTGTAATCCTGTCTCAACTCCACTTGCTGTAAATGAAAAGCTTTCGAAGGCTGATGGTGATGCAAAAGCAGATGTAACTCTGTATAGAAGTTTGGTTGGCAGCCTTCTCTACTTGACTGCATCCAGACCAGATTTGATGTTCTCAGCTAGCTTACTTTCAAGGTTCATGCATTCACCAAGTCTAACACATCTTGGTGTAGGTAAAAGAGTCTTGAGGTACCTGAAAGGTACTATGGATTTTGGCATTTGGTACTGCAGAAGTGAAGGAAAACTTGAAGGTTTTGTTGACAGTGATTGGGCAGGGTCTATAGATGATTTAAGAGTACAACTGGGTATGTTTTTTCACTTGGGAGTGGAGTGTTTTCATGGAACTCCAAAAAGCAAGATGTAGTTGCTCAATCCACGGCTGAAGCTGAGTATATTGCTGCAGCAGTAGCTTTAAATCAAACTATATGGATTAGAAAAGTCTTAACAGACCTGGATTATATGCAAGAGGAACCTACTGTGTTATGGTGTGACAATATTTCTGCAATTTCTATTGCTAAAAATCCTGTCCAGCATGGAAGAACAAAGCATATAAATGTCAAATTTCATGCTATAAGAGAAGCAGAAAAGAATGGAGATATTCAGCTGATGCATTGCAAGTCCGAAGAGCAATTGGCAGACATGTTCAGTAAGGCACTTCCTAGTGGCAAGTTTAATGTGCTGAGAAGCAAGCTTGGAGTATTTAAGAAAAGTTTCAAGGAGGAGTGTTAACAATGTGAAACTTTTCCTATAAACTCTTTAGCTATGTTTGTTATTTTGTGTCTTCTTATGGTTCAAGCAACCTTATTTAATTTAGTTTAAATGTAATGGTTCAGCTTGTGTGCAGTTTGATGTAATGTGTTAAGTTTGCTTTAGTTGTTATAGTGGGGTTAGGTAATTCTGATTTCAGATTTTTGTCTTCTCAATGGAATGGGTTGTGTACTTGTATTTGGTAATATTGTATGGCTAGAATCAGTCCTGTACTCATATAAAAAGTTCAATAAAGAAGCTGCTATGTATGTTGGCAAAACTAATTTGTTATGTTCTGGTTGTAACTCTGCTTACAGAGTTTATTTCCATGTGATGTGCTGATGGTTAATGGCTATGTATGAGCTGATCTTCTAACAACACCTCCTTCTTAGATATGTGTCTTAGTGTCTTAGTGTCATAGACTTGGATTAGCCTGTAAACTGAAAATACAATCAGCTCAAGACGCACTAACTCATCATGGATTATTTGGGACTTTGCTTGTAGGCTGCACATATGTAATTAATTAAGGATCAATTAATTTATAGTAACAAAAGAAATATTTGAAAAGAAGAAAGACCAATATTCGTCCACTCATAAGCTAGGCTGTGAAAATTGGTTGAGAATCAATCAAAATATATAGGTCATCTTTATATTAAATTGTATATACACTAAAATGCAATACTAGTTTCATTATGAAAACACTCAAAACTGAATGCTGTATTGTATTACTTACATTCTTGGTTTTACAACTTTGTTTAAATAGAAAAGACAAACACCTAATTTCTAGGAAAATAATAAGTTAATTACACAAATTAAGCTAATCTATTTCTATACATGGAAATACTAAATTATAAATTAAATTCCTAAAAAATCTCTTCCCTAAAATCATGTGATTTGATCAACATTATTTCCAACACTCCCCCTCAAGCTAGTTTAAAGATATCTCTCATTGCCAGCTTGGACATCAACTCTTCAAATTGTCTTTTATGAAGACTCTTTGTGAGGATATCAGCTATTTGTTCTACAGTGGGCAGATATGGCATGCATATCTGACCTTTGTCAATTTTTTCTTTAATAAAATGCTTATCAATTTCCACATGTTTAGTCCTATCATGCAAGACAGGATTGTGTGCTATTGCGATAGCAGATTTGTTGTCGCAGTATAGTTTAACTAGAGAGGTTGACTTGATGTTTAAGTCTTCCAAGATTCTTTTTATCCATAATCCTTCACAAATGCCTAGAGCTGCTGCCCTATATTCTGTTTCAGCGCTGCTTCTAGCTACCACATTTTGTTTCTTGCTTCGTCATATGACCAGGTTCCCACATACAAAGGAATAATAACCAGATGTTTATCTGCGGTGTGTTATATCCCTTGCCCAATTTGCATCTGTATATATTTCAACTTGAAAATGCCCATTGTTAGCAAAAAATAAGCCTTTACCAAGTGTACCCTTTAGGTACCTTAGAATTCTCATCATTGCTTCATAATGCTTCTTTCCTGGTGAGTGCATGAATTGACTCACAACACCAACTGCAAAGGTAATGTCTGATCGTGTGTGAGTTAAATAAATAAGTTTTCCGACCAGCTTCAGTTTATCTATTTCACTGTTATCATCCCCTATTAGAATGATATCATCCACATACACAATCAACACAACACGTTTTCCTTCACTAGAGTGCTTTACAAATAGGGTGTGATCTCCTTGACTTTGCTTAAAGCCTAGTTTTTTTAACATCTTTCCCAAATCTTTGAAACCAAGCCCTAGGTGATTGTTTTAATCCATATATGGACTTGATTAATCTGCACACATTTCCCTTACCAACAAGATTTTCAAAACCGGGTGGAGGCTCCATGAATATTTCCTCCTTTAGATAGTCATTTAAGAAGGCATTCTTTACATCTAATTGATGTAAAGACCATCTAAGATTGGCTGCTATAGAGAATAGAATTCAAATTGAGTTTACCTTGGCAATGGGTGCAAAGGTTTCTTGATAATCAAGACCATAAGTTTGAGTAAACCCCTTAGCAATTAAACCAGCTTTAAATCTTTCTATAGACCTATCCACGTTATACTTAATTGTAAACACCCACTTGCATCCCACTGCTTTTTTTCCTCTAGGCAAATCAGCACTCTCCCATGTTTTATTTTTTACCAGTGCATTCATTTCCTCTATAACTGTCTTTTTCCAACTAGGACATTCTAAAGCTTCTTATATGTTTCTAGGTATGGAAATGTGAGATATTTTTGAAGTAAAGGCTTGATGATCACTAGACAACCTATGTTATGACAAGTATTTGGCTATGGGATGATTAGTACACGACCTAACACCTTTTCTAATGGCAATTGGAATATCAAGATCTGTGTTAAAAAGTCTTACGTTATTTTTCAGTGTTTGACTCAATCACGGTAGAAGGAGGGTCAGTTTGAACAGGTAAAATAGGTTCAAGAGGCATAGACGAATTACCTGGATAATGCTATTCCAGAACAGGTTCAATGGGGTCAGTCGACTGGCTTTGACCTTGAGTAGACCGATGATCTCTATTATTTTGAGACTTTTTCCTGGTATAAACCAACATTTCAGTTGTAGGTTGATGGTCCGCAGCTAAGTGCTGGTCCTGTGATGTTGAATCTCCCCTTGAAATAGACACATTTTGACTTGGAGTGATGGTCTAATCTACAAGTTTAGATTATAATGGTTCACTCGAAAAACAAGGTGCTGGAATACTAGCACTGGTTCCTTTTTTCTGAAGGTCTCTACCAGTACCCACACCCTCATCTTCACTCACACTAAACTTCTCCCCCAAAGATGAGTTTCAAAAAATGGTTGCTGTTCATGAAATATAACATCCATACTCACATGTGTTTTCCTTGTTTTAGGATTAAAAACCTTATACCCCTTTTGGTTACTTGCATAACCAATAAAAATGCATTTTTCATACCTGGGTGCAAGTTTTGACTGACCCACATCTAGAATATGCAAAAAAACAGTACAACCGAAAAATTTGAGAGGTAGGTTTGTGTGTAACCTATTTTCAGGGAAAATTTCTTTTAAGCAGTTTAAAGGTGTTTTATGCTTTAGGGCTTGGGAGGGTATCCTATTAATTAAGTATGCAGCTGTCAGAACTGCATCCCCCCACAAATAATTTGGAACATTCATAGCTAGCATTAGAGCCCTACTAACCTCAAGAAGATGGCGGTTTTTTCTTTCCACAATCCCATTTTGTTGGGGCGTATGACTACATGTGGATTGATGTTGGATGCCCTTATCATTTAAAAATTGTCCCAAAGTTTAATTGAAAAATTCTTTACCATTATCAATTCGCAAAATACTGATTTTAGTTTGAAATTGTGTTTCAATCATATTATAAAATATTTTAAATAAATTTTGGACCTCGGATTTTTGTTTCATCAAATACACCCAACATAGTCTAGTGTGGTCATCAATAAACGTTACAAACCATCTTTTACTTGATAGAGAATTGGTGTTACAAGGCCCCCAAACATCACTATGAATTAAGTAAAAAGGTTTTGAAGCCCTATATGGTTTTGAAGGATATATTTGTCTAGTATTCTTAGAGAATGAACAAATATCGCATTGCAAATTTTGATTTTTCAATTTTTGAAATAAAACAGGAAACAAGTGCTTCAAGTAAGGAAAACTTGGATGACCTAACCTATAATGCCAAGTCAGTATTTGCTCTCTAACTGAAAAAGAATTTTCATCACATGACAGCCCTACTGCCTGTCTTTTATTCCCTACTGCTTGTCTTTTATTGTCTTCAAAATAATAGAGTTCATTATCTTCTCTAGCACTGCCAATCTCCTTCCTCGATTTCCTGTCCTCAAACACACAGTTTTGAGATGTAAAAATGACAGAGCAGTCAAAATCCTTTGATAATTTACTAACTGATAATAGATTACAAGACAAATGGGGAACATGTAAAATTGATTCTAGGGTGAGGGTGTCAGATATTTTGACAATTCCTTTCCCCGCAATAGGAGAAAGACTTCCATCAGCTAGTCTCACTTTCTTATTACCAGGACAAGGGCTATAATTTTAAAACAAGGATGATATGCTTGTCATGTGGTCTGATGCACTCAAATCAATGACCCAAGGTGTGTGATTAATGTGACTTAAAAAGCTTGTAGATAAGTTACCTGTGTGGACAAGAGAACAGTTAGGAGTTGATGAATGGTGCACCAATTTGAGAAGTTGATCTATCTAGTCTTTGCTAAGTGTAACCTGCTCAGCTGAGTTTACATGGGGTGTACTCTTTTCCCAAGCCTTCCAATTATCTGGTTTGCCATTCAATTTCCAGCAAGTTTCTCTGGTGTGACGAGGACGATGACAATAGTCACACCAGATTTTTTTCTTCTCTTCAAGTTTGAGAGTAATAGCCTTCATGGCTATATTCTCTTGTGAAATCAGGGCTGAGGTCTCAACTGGATTGGGTATTAGCTCCTTTTTCCCCAACATTACAACTCGTCTACTCTTTTCTCTTCGCACTTCTGCAAATACTTCATTCAGGGGTGACAAAGGACGTCTGCCTATGATACAACCCCTAACATCATCAAACTCCACATTTAGTCCTGCCAGGAAGGAGTACACCCTTGAATTATCAATTTCCTTTAGATAATTAGCAGCATCTGTTGGATCCTTCCAGGTATAATCTTTAAACAAGTCAAGCTCCTGCCAAAGTCTTTTTAGAGCTGAAAAGTATTTTGTCACAGTCTCGTTGCCTTGTTTTAACTCTCCAAGCTTCAACTGCAATTTATAAATCTGAAATTGGTTTCCCAAATCTGAGTACATTTCATTCAAGCTGTCCCACATCTCTTTGGCTATCGAATAGCCAAGATAGGTTGAACTCACATCTTCCTCCATGGAGCTGGTAAGCCATGCCATCACCATGGAGTTCTTTGCCTCCCAAATTTCATATTGTGCATCTTTCTTGTCGGGTTCCTTCTTATCACCAATCAAGTAGCCGATCTTTCCCTTTCCATGAATATACATGCAGACAAACAAGGACCAGCGATGGAAATTATCTCCATTAAGTTTTATAGTAGTGATTTGGACAGTATGATGGTTAGATTGACCAAAAGGTTTTTCAAGGTTTGTTGACATGATAAGGGAAAAATAAGAGATACAAAGAAAGAGCTTAGGTCTTAGAGTTGAGAACCAGGCTCTGATACCATGAAAACAATCAAAACTAAATGTTGTATTGTGTTACTTACATTCTAGGTTTTACAACTTTGTTTAAATAGAAAAGACAAACACCTAATTTCTAGGAAAATAATAAGTTAATTACACAAATTAAGCTAATCTATTTCTGTACATGGAAATACTAAATTATGAATTAAATTCCTAAAAAATCTCTTCCCTAAAATCATGTGATTTGGTCAACATTATTTCCAACACATTACAATCTGCAAAACGGAGACTAATACAAGCACTAGAAATAACTACAGCTAAAGATGGTTCCACTGTAGTAAGAGAAAATAACAAATTTAGCAGTACATCAAGGAAACAGCACAACTCTACTCACAAATTTTTCTTCTCAATCATAGCTCAGAAAACATTTATAAAAAGCACAACATTGAAGCAAACTAAATGAAAAATCAACAAATAAATGTAAGGTATTATCATGACACTTATCTAACTTACTGAAAGTCTGAAACAGAAATTTGCATCAATAAACTCAATTTATTAACATGGTAGAACAAATGAGAGTGACAAGCAAACCACATAATCAAACCAACAACTATAACATAAAATCTGTTATGGTTCATATGTTACTAACATATATTAAAGTAAAGAGCTCAATCTTTCTTATATATAATTTGTTTAGCCTAACAATGCGATTGGTCTTCCTCCTTATTAGATTCTTCAAAACTGGAGTCAATCCTCCTCCTCATCTCCTTCCTCATCAGATTCTTCAAATCTGGAATCAATATAGATTGATAGGCCTCCTCCTCCTGGGATTCTTCACCATGCAATTCATCATCCTTCTACTTGGATTCTTCACTATACAATTCATCCTCCTTCTCCTCGGATTCTTCACTATATGATTCATCATACTCCTCCTTAGATACTTCACTATGTGATCCATCTTCCTTCTCCTCGGATTCTTCACTATACAATTCATCTACCGCCTCACTTTACTGAATATCAAATGGACTCCACATTTTTCCACCTTGCAATCTTTTCCACACGAATAGAATCTGAAAGTGAACTCATCATCATGAGTTTGATGTAAAAAGTAGCTACCAAACCCAATAAGCACATGGCTTGACCTCATGTTGTAATCTAAAGAATTATTCCATGAAGACAAAGAACCATGCATGCTTCGGTGGCCCCCTTTCTTAGACTTCGCAGCGTATTCATAATTGACAGACAAATTTCTTTCAGGATGAGCGTCACGTTGGTCTGGAAATGACACAACAGCACACAAAGCAAAACATAAAAAGTTATAATCCGGTGGCAGCTTCACATCAATAAAAGATCTGCTGCATTGAAAGGTAAACTGCTTCGGAATCTCACTACCGGGATAGCATATAGCAAGAGTTGGGTAGTCCCATCCACGAACCTATATTATGAAAATAATTAGTTTATGACATCCTTGATTTTACCATCAAGAAACAACAAACAAGTATCATCGTATTAAAAATGCAGGGGCACAGACAAACCTTGACATTTGAAGGAGATTTAGCTTCTATTTCCAGTTGAGTATCCTTCACAAAACTGTCAAGTGAATTTTGATCCAATTTGAAACAATTGATGAAGTTAACCAACACACATGGAGTATCAACTACTGAAACAGGGTAATTAGGAAATGAAGGACATGATAACTCTTGCAGTGATGTGCAGTTGAGTGCATCTATATCTGCCCATGGAAACCTGGGTAGAACTTGAAGTCTCTTGCAATAGCTGATGTTTAAGTAGCTTAATTTAGAGAGATTTATGATGCTTTCCGGTATTCTTTCAAAATTGTTTCTGTCCAACTCCAATCTTTGCAGTGAGGTTAAACAACACACACTGTCGGGTACCTCTGTGATTCCACACCCACTTATAGTTAGTTTCGTCAAATTGTGCAGGAAGTCAATAGAAGGAGGCAATAACGAACCTACCACTTCATCCTCATATCTTGAAATAGATAAGGCACATGCTGTAGGGCAATTTTTGAGGCAGAGACGGTCAAGAGATTTCCACACACAAAAGATGCTGGGAAGGCTCTTAAGCCTTGAACAGTGAATGAGATACAACTTAAGCAGTGTGCAGAGATGCTCATATGATGGAGGCAATTCTTCTATTGGGAGTTTTTCTAAAAATAAATCTTGAATACTGTTTGGGAGTTCTGGAAGTCTCTGCAATTTTGAGCAGCTACGGATAAAAAGAGATTTTAGAGGTTGCAAACCTGTCAAATCGGGAATACTTGTGAGGCTCTCACAACCAATAAAACTCAAAATATCCAGCCTACGGAGATGCTGAAAAGATGACGGAATTTCAAGCAAACTTGTACAACCATGGAAAATTAAAAACCACAAATCGTTGGGAATTTCTGGAAACCTCTCAAGTTTTGAGCAACCGTAGAGATCAAGTATTTGTAGATACATCAAACCAGAGCAATCCGGCACACTTGTAAGGCTTGTGCAGTGTTTAAGGACCAAAGATTTCAGCCTAGTCAGATGCTTAATACATGATGGAATTTCAATCAAACTTGAACACCCTTTTAAATTTATTACAACCAAATTGTTTGGGAGTTCTGGAAGCCTCTGCAATTTTGAGCAACCTTCCAAATTTAATCCGCGAAACATTTTGAAAGAATTTTCTTTGGGCAGCCTCTGGATATCTGACCAATCCAAGTAAAAATCACCTTGTAAAGATGTCAAACCAGTGCAATATGGAATACTCGTAAGGCTTCGGCAGTACCTAAGATCCAAAGACTCCAGCTTAGTAAGACGTTGAAAAGATGAGGGCAGTTCGATCAAACTTGAGCACCATTTTAAATCTAATTCTCTCAAATTGTCTGGGAGTTCTGGAACACTCGTAAGGTTTGGGCATGAAGGAATGATCAAATACGTTAGCCGAGTGAGATCTTGCAAAGATGAGGGTATTTCAATCAAACTTGTACATCTACGAAGGTTCAAAACCTCCAGTTGTGGGGCACGGATGTTTGGGAACCTAATTAGGTTACAGAAGTCCTGAAGTTTAATCTTCTTTAAATGATCGAATTGCTGCAAATAATAAAACAAATAAAATGAGTAAATAAATAACACTTTTTTTTAATTACAAATTACATCAACATAATAAAAATAAATCAAATAAAAATCAAATCTACCTGATCATCACTCCATAGCTGTTCAACATTGCTCTTGGATAGGTCAAGTATGACAAGATTCTTTAAATGCTGCAATGATTTAAGCGGATATCCTTGCCATTGAAGATACCTTAACCTAGGCAAACAAAACTTAAAATCTTGCGGAAAATGCATTTTATTATAATTATTGCTCCAAATTTGTAAGATTCTCAAATTGTGCATTTTTTTAAATGCACCACGATGCAGGGGTATATCTCTCATATATGACATATCCAAATGGATCCCCTCAATTTTTTTAGTCCCCTAATACATATTCAAAAAGAAATAAGTTAGCATTAAGTATTACGAAAGACAATTATTAAGGAAACTTCAAAATATAAAAAAATATTTAAATAATGATATATCATATTCTTAATGCATCAATTTATAATTCTTATTATCTTGAAAATGAATAAATTATTAGGCTTTTATTTCTTTAAGAACACACATTAATATAACACTTAGTGATAAGATTTTTAATTAAAATATTATATATTGGTCAAACCCAACAAAATAATATTTATTTTAGACCGAAAACCTTGAACCCACCTCTCTTTTCTATGTGTGCTTAGGCTAAAGATTACTATTGCAATTGGTACTTTATCAGTTAGTGTTATATATAAGGAATCTTACTATAGCTTTGGTCAATACGCCATATATATCATCGTGGTTGAATAACCGAGTTCGTTCACTAGGATCTGTAGATTCTTGTCGGACAATCTCTTTGCCCATTGCTTGTAGCAAATCATGCATCATTAATTTATTATTTAATTTGATTATTAGACATTTATCCTCAAGAGCACTTAATTCATAGATAGTGCAAAAGCCACTAGCATCCATGATTTCTATCACCAAATTAACATCCCATCCTTTATAGAAATATGCAATATCTAAAAATACTTTTTTTTAATCATGATCTAATCCATGATAACTTATTTTTAACACCTTATGAATGTCTTTATCAAGAATATTTTCTCATCTTTTCATTGAACTCTCCCAAACTTCTTTTTTCTTGTCAAGTAGAAAGCAACCTAAAACCTTAGAGCTAACGGAACACCTCTAACCTTCTTAACTACACTTGTTGATAGATTCTTATATTCAACTTTGGGATGGTTTTGTTTGAAGGCATGCTGGCAAAAAAGCTTAAGAGCATCATTAGAACATAATTCCTCAACCATGTATATGTCTTCCACTTCCACCTTACAATTTTGCAATGCTTGGCGATCTCTTGATATTATAATGAATTGACTTCCTAAACCACAACAATGATCCAAATCTCCAATCAAATCTTCTATTTGTTGGGAACTTGTTACATCATCAAAAACAATAAAACGCTTCTTCCGATGAAGCTTTTTCTTTGAAAAGATATAAGTATATGCATTTTTATCTCCCAATATTGCTAAATTAAGGTTCTCCTGCAAGAAATTTAGTTCCTTTTTTTCTAAAGCTTCTCTAATATTGTCAATAAAGTAAAAGCCTTCAAATCGACAATAAATTTTGTCGAGTATAGCTTTAGTAAGAGTAGTCTTGCCTATACCTCCAATGCCACAAATTCCAACTTTGTGAGCATCATTGTTCGTTTGATCTCCCATCCGTAACATTTCATCAATTTTTGTGATTTTTAATTCTGTTCTGATTAGCTGCTTGTTATCACTTGATGACATATTGTTCAGCCTCGTCAAAACATCTTCAACAATCTTGTCTACAAGTACTGCCTCAGACCTAGCAATTATGTAAAAAAATTAATAATAAATACAATTGAATAATGAAGTGTTCAAGACATTATAAAATTAATTCCATTAGATAGTGTTTATTCTGTTAGGAGAAATTAGCTACAGTAACTAAATATAAAGAGATAAACACAAAGGATCTGCATGAATTAAAAATAAAATAAGATATAATAAAAACTTACTTTATAGCAAGTGAATCAAAGCCGGAAAGATTGGCTGCTTCCGTGAGAGCACACCTCCATTTCTGCACTTTGTCTAAATCCATCTTAAAACGTCTTTGATGCCCAGTGGATGGAACCGCATAACTCCCAGTTTGATGTCTCACATGAGATGGATCTATTTCATAGAAAACTGGAATTACAATTTGTCCATGGTTTTTCTTGCATTCAAGGATCTTCACAAGTTCTTTGAGACACCATCTAGAATTAGCATAGTTTGGAGAGAAAATGACAACAGAAATCTACGACTCTTCAATGGCTTGGAGAAGAAGTGGGGAGATTTCATCACCTCTATGAAGTCCATCTTCATCAATGAAAGTATCAATTCCTTTGCCACGAAAAGTTTTGTTTAAATGGCCGGTGAAATTATCGCGAGTATCCTCACCTCTGAAGCTGAGAAAAACATCATACTTGATTTCAGGAGGAGAAGAAGGAGAAGGAGAAGGAAGTGAAAGAGGAGAAGGAGATGAAAAATAAGAAAGAGCTGGACCCATTGATGATCAGAGAGTGAGAGTTTAGCTTTGGAGATAACAATAACAAATATGTTTTTATTTTTGTTTATATATTTTTTTTTTTGAAATAGAGATAACAAAGATGTTGATACGTGAACTCTTTGCAAAATTTGCTCTGTTTTGTATATTTTATATTTCTCATCTTAGAATCTTCATTGACTCTGACTTGTAGTTGGCTGCCTCATTTCACAGTAAATGCCAAGCAGCTTTCGTGGAAACTAACTTGATGTTTAGGATTAATTACACTAACTTACCCTGTGATTTTTCATTAAAGTTTAATATTCAACAAATCACTTTGATCGCTACAGACCCCATTATAAACAGTAAATCTCCATTCCATTTAATACTTGACAGATATTTGACTGAAAATGGTCAGTAAGGCCCTTTATCTTTAAATTAATCCATTTAAAACTATTTAATAATAAGTAATAAAATTATCATCAAATAGCTATAATAAACTTCAATAAAAAATTAATAAATAATGAAAAACTACACCAAGTCACCAATGGCCAAAAAAAGCTACAGGATATGTTACTGCAATTAACCAGTACAATTAATATTTCGGAAAACAGAGAACAACTGAATCTCCATTGGTTTAGAATAATAAAGACTTCATTGACTTGACTACTGGTGGGAATCTGTCTGATGTCCTGGAAATTGTATACAATAGCAAGCAGCTTCATGGAAAGTAACAGTGAACAACCGAGTCTCTCCATTGGTTTATACTAAAGTCTTCATTTGACTGGTTCTAAAAATATTTCTTTAATTAGATTTCTCATAAAAAATAATATAGATTGCAAAATTTTTTATTTTTTTCCTTTTCATACATAAAGATAAATCACCCAATCCGTAAAATTAGAACTAGAAGACCTCATCTATTTGAAATTATTTAATAAGAAACAGAACATAAAAAAAAAATAAAACTGACTATAAGATAATTATCTATTCGAAATATCTAAAACTATTACAGTTAAATTACTGTTAAAATAACAGCAAATTCACAATTTACAACATTACCATCGACAAACCTAATGAAAACCAAAGAATGTCACCATAGCTATAACTATAACTTTTCCATCTAAAAACCAACCCACTGTATACTACAAAAATGATCTCCTTTTCCTGCACATTTTACCAACCATACCTCAATCCATATCAAAAGCCTGCAAATTTCAATCATGATCTCCCTTTCATGCACAGTTTACCAATGTTACCTCAACCAATATTGAAAACCTGCAAATTTCAATAACAATTCTATAGTTCTGTTTCTATTCAATATAAATATGAAAGACAATAATTTAACGGGAAAAGTAAATATATTATCGGGGGAAACATAATATATCCCTTCGCTTCCAATAATATCCCAAAATATTACAATATCACAGTCCAAAAAGGTCTTTTATGTATAACATCCTAAAATGAGGGAATGATTCCATACAGAAGCCTAAGAACTTCAAAGAGAGTAAAAAATTTGAATAGAAGAATATGGTCATTTGGATTTCAAATACATCTTTGAATCCCATTGTTCTGACATTGGGACAACCACCCGTCATGTTAAAAAAAACAAAAAAGAACCTGATGTTAATCGATGTAATGAAATCCTATATACACAAAATGTTGAAAACAACTTCCTCTTCTAGTGATTCTAAACCAGAATTTCAAACCAAATCCTCCAATCATATGATGTGGCTCACCTGGGCCATCAGCCGGTAAAAATTGCGGTGAATGTATGAATAATCTTGAATTGAAATCCATTAGCCACTTAATAATACTTGTAACCCTGAAGAAGCAGACTGTGGTGGTGCAGGTGGCAACCGATTAGGTGTACACCAAGTGCCTAAGTTTGAACCAGAACTGATGTCACTATCCTCAACTGGATCACTATAACACTGGCTGTGACCATTGGATTTAGATCTAGAGTAGTAGTTATCGGTTCATAGGTCCATTGGCGGCTGCATCAAATGCAGATCTCCAGTCATCACCTGATGCACCACTTGTTCTCGGGCTACTTTCTGCAATTAGAGAAACCATGGATTAAAATTGACAATTGTATAAAAGATCAATTTTTTCGCACTTTGAACATGAACGAAACAATACCTGTCCCAGTATCACCATTGGACTAGTTAGAGGCAGAACTGCCCGGTTGTCATGAATGCTTAGCTGTCGTGTTAGTTTAGAAAGGAGTGAGGACTGTTTCTGATACCGCTCCCTCCTACGCTTCACGTTCTGGTCTTCCTGAAGTAGCTCTTCAATCCTTCCAGTGCTTTGTGCACTACAGATGTCGAAATGCATAATAGTATTAGCACAATTTTTCTTGAAATAAAATTTATGTTATACGACCATAAGAGAACAGCACTAGCAGGGCAACCAGAAGCTAACACACAAATTCTATAAACAAATGGTTAAATGAGAATAAGTTCAACCTTACAGAGCTGTACAACTGATTTAACATGTCCTCCTTCGCTTTCTCCGCTTGGCAAAGAACAACTGCCTGCTAAACCAATCACAAAAGTATTAAAACAGTCTTACAGGGAGCCATCTACAAGGATGGGAAATTAAGACAACAAAGAATCAAGTGTACTTTCGGCACATTAGCAGCCAAACTGTTCAAAACTGCTTCGACATAACCACACACTTCTTGAGACATCCATCGAAGTTCTTCTTCCAAGTCCACAGGACTTCGAGTCATAGCATCCTACAAAAAACCCAACAAAATTATAAATAACAAAATTGTAATCGAAGACATTGTACAACATTTTTAATTGTCTAGGTGAAGAAAACACCAATTTTCTGGTAAGATAGATTTTACGAAGCAAGACCGTAAACTCACTAGAGAACCATCGGACAGACTCTTGCTCGAATAACTTTGATTATCTTGTTTATCCATTCAACCTTGTCTGCCATGCTCTCAGCCTTATCTTGTTTATCCATTCAACCTTGTCTGCCATGCTCTCAGCCTTTAAAACAACAGCACTATGTATAATGGAAAGTTTTTAAAATTTTTTAGCAAGTAATTAATCAAATTTATGGGCCGCTAATTAGGGAATAATTGATGGAAAAAAATACATTTTTTCTATCAATTTAAAAGAAGGATTGAAGGAAAAAAATTTGGCAAATATATATAGATATATATAAGGAAAAAACTTGGCAAATATATATAGATATATATAACATATATTTTTCTCCTAATCACTAGTAGAGTTTGAAGCCTCACCCTCTGTCTCTACTATTTTTACAGATTAGTAGACGTTATTTGTCTTGAAAGATGACTTTAAATAATTAGTGTCTCTTACAGAGGGATTCAATTTTGCTATTACGGTTATATTTTTTTCTTATTATTAAAGAATCATTTAAATTTGTTTTATTGGTTAGAATGTACTGAATAAATATTCGTGGATTTGAGTTGTTTAAGATTTTTATTAAGGTGTTGAGATAATTATGTTCATTAATTGAGTTTTAATTTTGGAGATTTAATTAATTGATTTAACATTACATTATATTAATTTTTAAGGGAAATTGGGGTGTTACACTATGGGCTGCAAGACAAATGGAGTCAAACTGAGTACTAGCAAAACTGAAATAAATATGTAGACAGGAAAATTCACAGCCACATGAGCAGATATCGTCTAATAGAAAAAGTACCTTTCAGGACAGTTTTATATGGAACCTTGCTAGTTATCTTAAAGATAAGACTGGGTGCTCTCGCAGAATCTGGTCCATTAGCCTTTTTATCTTTCGAGCTTTTTGTAGGAGGCTCCTCCTCATCCGAAATCTCTTCAATATTGCACTCCTGTAGAAGTTGTGCACAAGCAGTATCTAGTTCAATTGCATTTTCTAAAGATTCTA